>CM055901.1:8574454-8810096 GCA_029582155.1 Panopea generosa
ATGCAGTTGTTCATGTATGTTCTGCGTGTAGTTGAGTTGATGCTTTTTTATGTTTATGTTGCCTGTGTAGTTTATGTAGTGGTGCATGTATGTTCTGCGTGTAGTTGAGTTTATGCTGTTTTATATTTATGTTCCCTTTGCAGTTTATGCAAGCTGTACATTGATGTTCTGCGTGTAGTTGCGTTGATGCAGTGTTATGTTTGTGTTCCCTTTGTAGTTTATGCAGTTGTACATGTATGTTTTGAGTGTAGTTGAATTGCTGTTGTTTTATGTTTATGTTCCCCATGTAGTTTATGCAGTTTAACCTTTTTGTTCTGCGTGTAGTTGAGTTGATGCTGTTTTATGTTTATGTTCCCTATGTAGTTTATGCAGTTTATCATGTATGTTCTATGTGTAGTTGAGTTGCTGTTGTTTTATGTTTGTTAATGTTGCCTGTGTAGTTCATGCAGTTGTACATGTATGTTCTGAGTGTAGTTGAATTGCTGTTGTTTTATGTTTATGTTCTTCATGTAGTTTATGCAGTTGTACATGTATGTTCTGCGTGTAGTTGAGTTGATGTTGTTTTATGTTTGTGTTCCCTATGTAGTTTATGCAGTTTTAAATGTATGTTCTATGTGTAGTTGAGTTGCTGTTGTTTTATGTTTGTTTATGTTGCCTGTGTAGTTCATGCAGTTGTACATGTATGTTCTGAGTGTAGCTGAATTGCTGTTGTTTTATGTTTATGTTCCCCATGTAGTTTATGCAGTTGTACATGTATGTTCTGCGTGTAGTTGAGTTGATGTTGTTTTATGTTTGTGTTCCCTATGTAGTTTATGCAGTTTTACATGTATGTTCTATGTGTAGTTGAGTTGCTGTTGTTTTATGTTTGTTTATGTTGCCTGTGTAGTTCATGCAGTTGTACATGTATGTTCTGAGTGTAGTTGAATTGCTGTTGTTTTATGTTTATGTTCCCCATGTAGTTTATGCAGTTGTACATGTATGTTCTGCGTGTAGTTGAGTTGATGCTGTTTTATGTTTATGTTCCCTATGTAGTTTATGCAGATGTACATGTATGTTCTGTGTGTAGTTGAGTTGCTGTTGTTTTATGTTTATGTTCCCTATGTAGTTTATGCAGTTGTACATGTATATTCTACGTGTAGTTGAAATGATGCTGTTTTATGTTTATGTTGCCTGTGTAGTTTATGCAGTGGTACATGTTTGTTCTGCGTGTAGCTGAGTTGCTGTTGTTTTATGTTTATGTTCCCTATGTAGTTTATGCAGTTGTAAATGTATGTTCTGCGTGTAGTTGAATTGCTGTTGTTTTATGTTTATGTTCCCCATGTAGTTTAAGCAGTTGTACGTGTATGTTCTGTGTGTAGTTGAGTTGATGCTGTTTTATGTTTATGTTCCCTATGTAGTTTATGCAGTTGTATATGTATGTTCTACGTGTAGTTGAGTTGATGCTGTTTTATGTTTATGTTACCTGTGTAGTTTATGCAGTTGTACATGTATGTTCTACGTGTAGTTGAGTTGAAGCTGTTTTATGTTTATGTTCCCTATGTAGTTTATGCAGTTATACATGTATGTTCCACGTGTAGTTGAGTTGATGCTGTTTTATGTTTATGTTGCCTGTGTAGTTTATGCAGTTGTACATGTATGTTCTGCGTGTAGTTGAGTTGATGCTGTTTTATGTTTATGTTCCCTATGTAGTTTATGCAGTTGTACATGTATGTTCTGTGTGTAGTTGAGTTGATGCTGTTTTATGTTTATGTTGCCTGTGTAGTTTATGTAGTGGTGCATGCATGTTCTGCGGTAGCTGAGTTGCTGTTGTTTAATGTTTATGTTCCCTATGTAGTTTATGCAGTTGTACATGTATGTTCTGTGTGTAGTTGAGTTGATGCTGTTTTATGTTTATGTTGCCTGTTTAGTTTATGCAGTTGTACATGTATGTTCTACGTGTAGTTGAGTTAAAGCTGTTTTATGTTTATGTTCCCTATGTAGTTTATGCAGTTATACATGTATGTTCTACGTGTAGTTGAGTTGATGCTGTTTTATGTTTATGTTGCCTGTGTAGTTTATTCAGTTGTACATGTATGTTCTACGTGTAGTTGAGTTGATGCTGTTTTATGTTTATGTTGCCTGTGTAGTTTATGTAGTGGTGCATGCATGTTCTGCGGTAGCTGAGTTGCTGTTGTTTTATCTTTATGTTCCCTATGTAGTTTATGCAGTTGTACATGTATGTTTTGAGTGTAGTTGAATTGCTGTTGTTTTATGTTTATGTTCCCCATGTAGTTTATGCAGTTTAACCTTTTTGTTCTGCGTGTAGTTGAGTTGATGCTGTTTTATGTTTATGTTCCCTATGTAGTTTATGCAGTTTTACATGTATGTTCTATGTGTAGTTGAGTTGCTGTTGTTTTATGTTTGTTTATGTTGCCTGTGTAGTTCATGCAGTTGTACATGTATGTTCTGAGTGTAGTTGAATTGCTGTTGTTTTATGTTTATGTTCCCCATGTAGTTTATGCAGTTGTACATGTATGTTCTGCGTGTAGTTGAGTTGATGTTGTTTTATGTTTGTGTTCCCTATGTAGTTTATGCAGTTTTAAATGTATGTTCTATGTGTAGTTGAGTTGCTGTTGTTTTATGTTTGTTTATGTTGCCTGTGTAGTTCATGCAGTTGTACATGTATGTTCTGAGTGTAGCTGAATTGCTGTTGTTTTATGTTTATGTTCCCCATGTAGTTTATGCAGTTGTACATGTATGTTCTGCGTGTAGTTGAGTTGATGTTGTTTTATGTTTGTGTTCCCTATGTAGTTTATGCAGTTTTACATGTATGTTCTGTGTGTAGTTGAGTTGCTGTTGTTTTATGTTTGTTTATGTTGCCTGTGTAGTTCATGCAGTTGTACATGTATGTTCTGAGTGTAGTTGAATTGCTGTTGTTTTATGTTTATGTTCCCCATGTAGTTTATGCAGTTGTACATGTATGTTCTGCGTGTAGTTGAGTTGATGCTGTTTTATGTTTATGTTCCCTATGTAGTTTATGCAGTTTTACATGTATGTTCTATGTGTAGTTGAGTTGCTGTTGTTTTATGTTTGTTTATGTTGCCTGTGTAGTTCATGCAGTTGTACATGTATGTTCTGAGTGTAGTTGAATTGCTGTTGTTTTATGTTTATGTTCCCCATGTAGTTTATGCAGTTGTACATGTATGTTTTGAGTGAAGTTGAATTGCTGTTGTTTTATGTTTATGTTCCCCATGTAGTTTATGCAGTTTAACCTTTTTGTTCTGCGTGTAGTTGAGTTGATGCTGTTTTATGTTTATGTTCCCTATGTAGTTTATGCAGTTGTACATGTATGTTCTGCGTGTAGTTGAGTTGATGCTGTTTCATGTTTAAACTCCCTATGTAGTGTATGCAGTTGTACGTTCTGCATGTAGTTGAGTTGATGTTGTTTTATGTTTATGTTCCCCATGTAGTTTATGCAGTTGTACATGTATGTTCTGCGTGTAGTTGAGTTGATGCTGTTTTATGTTTATGTTCCCTATGAAGTTTATGCAGTTGTACACGTATGTTCTACGTGTAGTTGAGTTGATGCTGTTTTATGTTTATGTTCCCTATGAAGTTTATGCAGTTGTACACGTATGTTCTACGTGTAGTTGAGTTGATGTTGTTTTATGTTTATGTTCCCTATGCAGTGTATGCAGTTCTATGTTCTGCGTGTAGTTGAGTTGCTGTTGTTTTATGTTTATGTTCCCCATGTAGTTTATGCAGTTGTACATGTATGTTCTGTGTGTAGTTTATTCTTGTTTCCACTACTTACCGTAACTCCATCGTATGCAAATTGGAAATTGTCCTTCTCTGTATGTTCATGGTGGGTCATGTTCTGTAAATTAACAAAATTTTCTTTAAATGTTTTGAACGGTTTACATTGAAATATTAAACTGAGAATAAAATGTTGGTTTTAGTGAAATATCTTTTTCTTCTCCATTACCACTGAGATTATATCGGTCAAGAGTGACCACTGAGAAGAGTGACCACTGAGATGATATCGGTCAAGAGAGATCGCTGAGATGATATCGGTCAAGAGTGACCACTGAAATGATATCGGTCAAGAGTGACCACTGAGATAATATTGGTCTAGAGTGACGAATTCACGCAAAATTAGCATGTCCATTTTAGTGCCAACGAGTGAAATCTAATTAATAATTCATTGTTTTATTTTATTCTATGATTTAGAACAGTGAAATTACCATTGATAATTTCATTTATAATTCACTGAAGAATCTCTAAAATTTATGAAAAAATAGCATTAAATAAATGACAATAATAGCTGATATGTGTGCATTAATATAAGATTGTGATTCGATGGAAAATACAATGTTTGTCAAACCTAGTTTTGAGCCAATGTTCCTTTCTTTTAAATATATTTCGAAAAACAAAATAAATGTATAAATGTGTACAAGCACACATTCGGTGGTTCCTTTATTACAATGCATTTAAATACATTGCTCTTTTTCAAGTTTAAATTTTACACAAAGTTACTAGTTTTAAATACTCCTGTAAGGAAATCGTGCTTTAGTTGCAGAGCATTGGATCCAGGACAGGAGGGCCATGGGTTCGATCCCTGACCAGGGTCATATGTCAAGTCCTTGAGAAAGCCTCTATATTATATTTACATGCAGTTAGTACTGGTTGAACCAAGGAAGGCGCCGAGTGACATAAATAAAATTAAAAATAATTCACTATACCTGTGACATTGCACCCGCCACGAGGGCAAGGACGCAGACGACTTGTACAATATTCTGCATGGTGTATACCTAATGCTGCCAAGTGTCAAGAAGGAAAGGCAAAGTGTGATGTATTTGTAATATATGTAGTTGTGTTTAGGTCTTACACAAGTACGGGGATTAAAGGGGAACTTGTTAAATATCAAATGTCCAAAATATCAAAAGTTCATTGTGCGTGTTTTTTTTAATGTATTTTTAGCTGGATTGTGAAGAAAGCTCAGATATTTTGTGGATCGCCCCGAGTCCGTTTCCTGGGTGGAATCAGTACTGAGTGTTGTTCATGAAAGGCAGTTGAGTCTAGAACCGAACCCAAGACCATTTGCGTGGGCGACCAACACCTTATCCATGATTCCATATCCTCGATTTTTATTATTTGTTGTTTCGACTATAAAATATCAGAAACCACACACTGTACCGTTACTTCTTATCCAGTTGCTAGGAAGCGGAGCGCAAAGAACGTTCAAACCGACCACAACGGCTCTCATATGTAGTGGAGGCCGAATTGATGCCGTTGTAAAATTGTGAATTTACAATATACCATCATTGAAACCAGTTTAAATTATGTACAAAGGCTTGCACTGTATGTCATCACGTGGAAACAGCTCATTGCCACAAAAAAAACATATTCATAAACTGTGTTGTCCCTTATTTTTTTTTTTGTACATGAATCAACCATTTAACACTAAAACATGTCATTCAAGAACACAATACATCTAAATTTTAACACTTTGTAGTGTTTTGAATAAGTTTAAATAGTATAACATGAAATTCATTATTTGGCGGCCATATTGGCGGTCATCTTGAATTTGTAGCAAAACGCCTCAACAGCCGTTAGACAGAAATGAATTTTCGGACTTAACGGTCTCGAATCTTTTGGACATAAAAAGGAAAATAAATACCCCCTATCTCTGGGACTATGTTTACATTAATATTATCTTTAGGAAGCTAATGGTTTATGCATTCTTCCACTTAATTAATCAAAGCTCTTTTCCCCATAATTGAAGCATAACATGCATTAGTTAAGTTGCTTTAATCATTGTTTATGGTTCCCATCAATAGAGGGAGAATCGCATTATAGTTTTTTATTGTGCTCAATATAACCACATGTATTCATTATTACAAACTGAAACATTGTTCAAGTTCCCCTTTAAATGTCAAACGTTTCCTATCTTGTTTATATAGCCCGTTTAAGTCACGAAAATCCGTTATAGAAAACCGTTGTATAACAGTTATGGACATGTTGATAAGTAGGCATTGGGCAACACAGTGTCTTTGGTAGGGATTGGACCTAAACAACTAGACAGTTTATTGGACGTTATCCGCCTTTAAGAATTACTATTTAAAATTATATTGAAATGGAAACAAATCGGTATGAATAACACTATATTATATACACCGAACGCAACACTCAGATTAACAGCAATAAAGCATTGAAATTGCGTTACATCGATATGTTGACCCTGCTATAAGAATTGCACCGATATGTTGTTTCTGCTGTAAGAGTTAAATCGATATGTTGACCCTGCTACAAGGGCTACCTCGATATGTTGGCCCTGCTATAAAGATAACATCTATATGTTGATCCTGCTACAAGGGTAACCTCGATATGTTGGTCCTGCTATAAAGTTAACCCATGTATTAAGTTCAATATATCGATGTAACGCTTGTATCAGGGTCAACATATCGATGGTACCCTTGTAGCAGGGTCAACATATCGATGTTACCCTTGTAACAGGGTCAACATATCGATGTAACTCTTATAGTAGGGTCAACATATCGATATAACTCTTGGGGCAGGGTCAACATATCGATGTTATCCTTGTAGCAGGATCAACATATCGATGTAACTCTTATAGCAGGGTCAACATATCGATGTAACCCTTGTAGCAGGGTCAAGTTATCGATGTTACTCTTGTAGCAGGGTCAACATATCGATGTTAACCCTGTAGCAGGGTCAATATATCGATGTAACCCATGTATCAGGGTCAATATTTCGATGTAACCTTTACAGCAGATCATATATATTGATGTAACCCATGTATCAGTGTCAACATATCGATGTTAACTTTATAGCAGATACAACATATCGATGTAACCCTTGTATCAGGGTCAACATATGGATGTTAACTCTTATAGTAGGGTCAACATATCGATATAACTCTTGGGGCAGGGTCAACATATCGATGTTATCCTTGTAGCAGGATCAACATATCGATGTAACTCTTATAGCAGGGTCAACATATCGATGTAACCCTTGTAGCAGGGTCAAGTTATCGATGTTACTCTTGTAGCATGGTCAACATATTGATGTTAACCTTATAGCAGGGTCAGCATATCGATGTTACTCTTGTAGCAGGGTCAACATATCGATGTTAACCCTGTAGCAGGGTCAATATATCGATGTAACCCATGTATCAGGGTCAATATTTCGATGTAACCTTTACAGCAGATCATATATATTGATGTAACCCATGTATCAGTGTCAACATATCGATGTTAACTTTATAGCAGATACAACATATCGATGTAACCCTTGTATCAGGGTCAACATATAGATGTTAACTCTTATAGTAGGGTCAACATATCGATATAACTCTTGGGGCAGGGTCAACATATCGATGTTATCCTTGTAGCAGGATCAACATATCGATGTAACTCTTATAGCAGGGTCAACATATCGATGTAACCCTTGTAGCAGGGTCAAGTTATCGATGTTACTCTTGTAGCATGGTCAACATATTGATGTTAACCTTATAGCAGGGTCAACATATCGATGTTACTCTTGTAGCAGGGTCAACATATCGATGTTAACCCTGTAGCAGGGTCAATATATCGATGTAATCCATGTATCAGGGTCAATATTTCGATGTAACCTTTACAGCAGATCATATATATTGATGTAACCCATGTATCAGTGTCAACATATCGATGTTAACTTTATAGCAGATACAACATATCGATGTAACCCTTGTACATGGGATCTGCTATATGGGTTACATCGATATGTTGACTGTGCTACAAATATTTACATCGATATACTGGCTCTGTTATAAAGGTAGCATCGATATACTGGCTCTGTTATAAAGGTAGCATCGATATATTGGCTCTGTTATAAAGGTAGCATCGATATACTGGCTCTGTTATAAAGGTAGCATCGATATATTGGCTCTGTTATAAAGGTAGCATCGATATACTGGCTCTGTTATAAAGGTAGCATCGATATATTGGCTCTGTTATAACGGTATCATCGATATATTGGCATCGATATATTGGCTCTGTTATAAAGGTAACATTGATATATTGGCTCTGTTATAAAGGTAGTATCGATATATTGGCTCTGTTATAAAGGTAGCATCGATATATTGACTCTGTTATAAAGGTAGCATCGATATATTGATCCTGATACATGGGTTCCATCAATATATTGGATCTGCTATAAGGGTAACATCGATATATTTATTGGCCCTGCTACAAAGGTTACATCGATATATTGACCGTGCTACAAAGGTTGCATCGATATATTGACCCTGCTATATGGGTTACGTCGATTTATTGGTTCTGCTATAAAGGTTACATCGATATATTGGCCCTGCTACAAAGGTTACATCGATATATATTGACCCTGCTATATGGGTTACGTCGATTTATTGGTTCTGCTATAAAAGTTACATCGATATATAGACCCTGCTATATGGGTTACGTCGATTTATTGGTTCTGCTATGGTTCTGCTATAAAGGTTACATCGATATATTGACCCTGCTATATGGGTTACGTCGATTTATTGGTTCAGCTATAAAGGTTACATCGATATATTTACCCTGCTATATGGGTTACGTCGATTTATTGGTTCTGCTATAAAGGTTACATCGATATATTGACACTGCTTTAAAGGTTACATCGATATATTGACCCTGTTTTAAAGGTTACATCGATATATTGGCCCTGCTATAAAGGTTACATCGATATATTGACCCTGCTTTAAAGGTTACATCGATATATCGGCCCTTCTATATGGGTTACGTCGATATATTGGCCCTGCTATATGGGTTACATCTATATATTGGCCGTGCTTTATTTTTATTAGGTTACATCGATATATTGGCCCTGCTATAAAGGTCACATCGATATATTGGCTCTGCTATATAGGTTACATCCATATATTGAACCTGCTATATGGGTTACGTCGATTTATTGGTTCTGCTATAAAGGTTACATCGATATATTGGCCCTACTATAAAGGTAACATCGATATATTGGCTCTGCTATAAAGGTTACATCGATACATTGACCCTGCTATATGGGTTACGTCGATTTATTGGTTCTGCTATAAAGGTTACATCGATATATTACCCCGGTTATACAGGTTACATCGATATATTGGCCTTGCTATAAAGGTTACGTCGATTTATTGGCTCTGCTATAAAGGTTACGTCGATTTATTGGCCTGCTATTAAGGTTACATCGATATATTGGCCCTGCTATATAAGTTACATCGATATATTGGCCCTGCTATAAAGGTTACGTCGATTAACAGGCCTTGCTATAAAGGTTACATCAATATATTGGCCCTGCTATAAAGGTTACGTCGATTTATTGGCTCTGCTATAAAGGTAACATCGATATATTGGCCCTGCTATGTAGGTTACATCGATATATTGGCCCTGCTATAAAGGTTACATCGATATATTGGCTCTGCTATAAAGGTTACATCGATATATTGACCCTGCTATATGGGTTACGTCGATTTATTGGTTCAGCTATAAAGGTTACATCGATATATTAGCCCTGTTATACAGGTAACATCGATATATTAGCCTTGCTATAAAGGTTACGTCGATTTATTGGCTCTGCTATAAAGGTTACGTCGATTTATTGGCCTGCTATTAAGGTTACATCGATATATTGGCCCTGTTATATAAGTTACATCGATATAGTGGCCCTGCTATAAAGGTTACGTCGATTAACTGGCCTTGCTATAAAGGTTACATCAGTATATTGGCCCTGCTATAAAGGTTATGTCGATTTATTGGCTCTGCTATAAAGGTAACATCGATATATTGGCCCTGCTATGTAGATTACATCGATATATTGGCCCTGCTATAAAGGTTACATCGATATATTGGCTCTGCTATAAAGGTTACATCGATATATTGACCCTGCTATATGGGTTACGTCGATTTATTGGCCCTGCTATATAGGTTACATCGATATATTGGCTCTGCTATCAAGGTAACGTCGATTTATTGGCTCTGCTATAAAGGTTACATCGATATATTGGCCCTGTTATAAAGATAACGTCGATTTATTGGTTCTGCTATAAAGGTTACATCGATATATTGGCTCTGCTATATAGGTTACATCGATTTAGTGGCCTGCTATATAGGTTACATTGATATATTGGCCTGCTTTATATGTTACATCGATATATTGACCCTGCTACAAAAGTAACATCAAAATATTGATCCTGCTACAAAGGTTACATCGATATATGGACACTGCTAAAACGGTTACATCGATATATTGACCATGATATAAGGTTTACATCGATATATTGACCCTGATATAAAAGTAACCTCGATATATTGACACTGCTACAAAGGTAACATCGATTATATTAACACTGCTATAAGGGTAACATTGATATATTGAACCTGATATAAAAGCAACATCGATATATAGACACAGCTATAATGGTTACATCGATATAATGACACTGCTACATGTATAAATGTATCATCGATATATTGACACTGTTATAAGCGTTACGCCAACATATTCATCCTGATATGAAAGTATCATCGATATATTAACACTGTTATAAAAGTAACATCGATATATTGGCACTGATATAAGGCATACACCGACATATTGACACTGTTATAAAAGTAACATCGATATATTGGCACTGATATAAGCGTTACACCGACATATTCAACTTGATATAAAAGTATCATCGATATATTGACACTGTTAATAAAGTAAAATCGATATATTGGCACTGATATAAGGGTTACACCGACATATTGACACTTTTATAAAAGTAACATCGATATATTGGCACTGATATAAGCGTTACACCGACATATTCACCCTGATATAAAAGTATCATCGATATATTGACACTGTTATAAAAGTAACATCGATATATTGGCACTGATATAAGCGTTACACCGACATATTCACCCTGATATAAAAGTATCATCGATATATTGACACTGTTATAAAAGTAACATCGATATATTGACACTGTTATAAGGGTTACACCGACATATTTACCCTGATATAAAAGTATCATCGATATAATGACACTGTTATAAGGGTTACATCGATATATTGACCCTGATATAAAAGTATCATCGATATATTGACACTGTTATAAGGGTAACATCGATATATTGACCCTGATATAAAAGTTTCATCGAAATATTGACACTGTTATAAGGGTTATATCGATATATTGACCCTGATATAAAAGTATCATCGATATATTGACACTGTTATAAGGGTTAATTGATGTATTGAACCTGATATAAAAATAACATCGATATATTGACCTAACTGTGAGGGTCACATCGATATTTTTATCATTCACAACTAGCAAAGGGCAAAAGGTTACAGTATACCAGCGGAAAAATAGAATTAAATAAATGATTTTGCTAGCAATATGACAGAATGAAATTTCGTTTACCCAAGTAATTAAGTTGAAACTATATAATTGATGTAATTCACCAACGTGCGTCATCGAGTGACAAAAATACAAAATTGGCAATTTTCATCTTGACACCAGAAAAGCAGGATAGAACAAAAAAATGAATACCTGAATTATTTTTAGTTCATCAAATTGAGCGGTTTCAGCGAATTTAAAGGGAAACACGTCAGTTTTGGTATTGGTTTTAATTATCTTCACATATATTATATTAACATCTATGATGTTTGGATTAAATGAAAATTTGGCGCCATTTTATATCATCGAGGGCTAACAGACGATCAGACGACCTAACCACTATTTCCTGGAATTCTGGATGGTTAACCAGTACTCGAGCACACCCCCATCTTAACAAGTAACTGATAACTTTCCCGTTTGAAACAGTGGTGAGAGAAAAATGATAATGAAACACAATGCCATATATCAATCACCACGGAGACTGTGACCAGATGGGAGGGGGATTCGAACTCACTCGCGCCCGACTGGGCTTAACGTACAACCAGTTGTATGATATGCACGTACTTATATTGTTAACATGTTATGATTACTGTACTCTACCTCTGGCCCATTTTCAGTGGTTACGTAACACCATAGCTGTACATATTAATTGTTGTATTACATACCTAAAGCGGTGTTATTAGTTTACCTGTGTCCTTCTCTTTTTTGTCAGAATTCTCTAAATTAAAATTAAAATAAAATAATAAATAGAAAAAAAAACTGTGTGTTTATGATCTTTATTACTCTACATCAGGCTCACAAAAATGGCGATAATTAATGCACGAGGTTATAAGAAATCGAGGCGGCGTTGTGATGGTGAACTCCGATGGCGCAGTTTTTGATAATTGACGGGTTTAGGATGGCCTTGGGAACTACTGTGTATAAACGGTTGTCGATCTCGGTTACAATTCGAAGCTGAAAAAAAAACAAGTTCATCAATTTATATAAGAAAAACGTATATGTATATAATTGTTTTATTAAATAATAATTCTTTACATAATTAAGAAAGAGTCCTTTATCAAGTAGAGAACCGGGGGTTTGTCAGGCAAAACCACCATATATATCTTAATAATAGAAACAAATTTTTAAATGGATCAATAAAATCCAAATCAGTTGGTATGATCCACCAAAACGTTCCAAATAGATATTTAAATTGGAGTAGTAAACTTCAAAGGAAACCAAATTCTAAAAATAGAAATTATTTAAATACTGCTTGACGACTTTCACATCGCCATACGGACTCTTTACAATATAAAACAATCTTTACTATGTGAAAACTAGTATAATGGATCAAATTGAAATAAAAATTAAATCGTGTGACTCATTTAATACGTCATAAAATATGTTGCAATTATACGCAGGAAATATATTTGAAGTCTAGCCTAGACGCGCAGCCCAAGTTAGGAAATCCCTTTTGAATATTTTACGTTTGCATGTTTTAATCAATATCCTTTTGGCAATACGGGGCCAGTTAATATTTATCGGGGGAAATGATTTAAGCCAATTTTGAAATTTTGAAAATTTCTGATATATTCCCTTTAAATGTTAACTGTCGTCCAAGAGACATAACACATATTGGATATATTAACATGTAAAAAAATCAATCAAACTCGTTAATGGGGTTGTGGAATAAAATGGCATCACTTTGCTCCTCGTGATATTTGAAGATAAGGGCATTTCTTGTAAGTGTGCTTAAGTCGGCCTTGGCATACGTATGTACGTAAACTATGAACATGTGTATGTTAAGATAATGGCATGGTATGAACATAATATCGTGACATGATTTTTATAGAACATGACCTGAACTTTATAAGACTCGTGTGATAACACTAATATTGATTATTTATGTGAAAAACGACATGTAATCCTGTCACGTGGTTAGCCTGAAGTCCACAGATTGTGTTGGGGGCATGGCAAGGGGTTTACAAGTGGCTCCGGTCATTTATCAAACCAAACTTCATTAGAACTAAAGGACCACTTTGTAATATTGGTATATTTTGACTGAACACTTTTTCTGAAATTTATATATCTACAGGATGCAAAAATATAATTAAAATGTTTTACTCTCTATTGCAAAAGGTTTTATTCTGTCTTGCTAAGTGAACTGTTTTGTCTGTGATTATTAACATTGCTGTAGTCTGTAGAACGGACCCAGCTCTTCCAACTGGGTCCGTTCAATAGCAATGTTGGGAAAGCCACATTTGAGCGCGTTGATTGGTCAGTTGCTTCAACAAAAAGTTTAGATGACGTCAGAGTAATTATTCCAATGCTATGAATGGTGGGACAGGCATAGAAATCCCTGCTTTTTCATTAACAGACCTGAAGCAAGAGATATCAGGTTCTGGGAAAGACTAATGTTGGTTGCAAAAAATGATTGACCGGTGAGTATTATAATGCTACTCGGCGTATGAAGGGTCAAATGTTATTAATTATGATGAGTATAATGGTTGGAAATCATACTGATTAGATAATATAAAGAAACATAATTATCTTTGGAGATTATTGTTTTGATGCATTTTTTTATAGTCACTGTGGCTTTCCATACTTTTACAATTTAAAACGGATTAATTGTAGTGTTAACGGGAACATATCAGTGGGAAAACGCTATGAATGTCAAGTTTAAAAAAATAAATAATTTAAAAATGGATAAAAAGCATCTCATTGTCAATAATACATAAAATCCGAATGGTTTTGAATGTTAAAGCTATCAAATCGTGACAAAACCGATATTTATATTGGGATATGAAATATATTAGCTAATGTGTCGTGCATGCAATAAGCAGACGTCAATCTGCATACAATTAACAAGAAAAAAAGTCAATAGCGCAGAGTAATGGCTATATGGCATAATAATAGAACGGATGCCATATTTATACCGAAACAATGAACCAGTTGATATAATGTTATTGATTAAATAGAATTTTCACAATCAATTAATAGAACTAGTAGATTTCTTGTTTAAAATACCTCAATAGAGCGAAGCCCAGCGTCTGTGTGCACGGAGTTCTTCTCGTCGTCTGTAATTTGCCAGATGTAGCATGCGTTTGCTGCAGATCTCACTATCATTAAGTGCTGGGAGAAAATTGGAATCAAAAGCACTTTAATACAATTAAATATTTCTATTGACGAAGTTGGTAGGGTTATATCATATTAAATATGTACATTGAACGATTTCACACGCATTATGATGGAAGATTCGTCATTTTCAAACGTTACAAATAAAAAAACATTTTCTGTAAAATTGTCTCAAAGACACAATAACTAGGATGCAAAGCATTTTTATAAATCGCTCTCGAGTCAGTTTTCTTGATAAGAAAAAAGCAATACCCGGTACAGAGGCATGGACTCGAATTTGATACTTAGTGCAGCCAAATATTTTGCAAAACGAATGCCATCATCGTCCGAATTTAAGATAATTATAAAACAAGAAAAAAATGGGAAATTATTGGTGCGTCATAGATAATGAATGAAAATTTTTTAGCTAAAAATGGATAAATGCCGCACCGATATTAATTTTTGATACCATGTCGCATCCATGTCTACTTCCAAATCGTGACCTCTGTCGTGAGCGACCAACGCCAATATTGAGCATTATAGATATGCCCTTGTTTATTTATTGTGTTCAAGAGTTCCAAGAATGTAACAGGTAAAATAATTATTTCAATGTTCTTGTTAAATTGGATCACATTAGTTCATGGCAATTGAAGTATGTATATGGTTTTTTTACTGAAAAGGATAAAAGAGACATCTAATTTCGCAAACATTCGGTATCACTCACAGTCAGCTGTATGGGCAATATATTATTAAGCTAAATAAATGATATCTCCTCTGTTAAATTAAAACATATTTATTTCTGAAATGAATAAAATGGATTACCGTAATGCCATCGTATGAAAACAAGAAGCCGTCATTCTCCGAGTGACCGTGGTGGGTACCGTTCTGTCGAAGAAAAATATGGCACAGTTGTCAGTCGTATACTACTGATTCATATAGCATGTAATGTTTTTTGTATTTACCCCGGAAATTCAAATATTAAAAAAGAACAAAATGTCAAATGCTAAAACAGGGTTTTTTTAACATTTTCTAAAAAAGCAAAGGGGGAGGGGAACTGCACTGTCTTTAAAGTGGTCAGACTGCCAGTTAGTGTAATTTTTTATGAGCGAATATATTCCTGTTATGGAAAAAAAAAACTTTTCTGTGTGGATTTTTACCATGAAAATCCTAAATCATATTTTATACAAATAGCAAAATTCTACTGTGTGTTGAGACCTGAAAAAATGACAATTACATGCAATCTCACCAAAACTGGACATCATTCAGCATAGGCTACTTTTCGCAGCTGTAACCCTTTCATTTTGACCGTTGCCCAAATTTGGCCATGGGGATGAAAGTGTTGACTTCAGTGAAGGTTGTATTAAAGGTAATGTATCTCTATTTAAGTGCATTTCTTACAATATGCATGCACTTACGGATATTTATTTTGCAAATAAGCTCTACTTTCAAAATGCGAATTATATGTAATATTTACGGTGTGCCGTTTGGGCCACCCGGTATGTTTATCAAATTAAGAAAAGTGACAACGAAACTTCGTTGTTTCAACTTTTCTCAATTTAATTATTACGCCGCGGTGACCCCAAAGGAGGATTTGTATGCACTTACTGGTATTATAATTACCTATATACAGACAAAAAATATAAGTATCTCATATTTACCGCTTGGAGAATCTGTGCTGAGGTACCAGCGACAAAAGCCAAGATACAAACGATTCCAAATGTACACTGCATATTGTGTCTGTTAACAAGAATACAAACAAGAAAACTGAAATCAACGAACGTCGAGTTTCCCGTTCACGTGGTTTTATCACATGAACTTTAAAAAAAACTAAAGGGGAACTTTTCCCACATGTCGAATCTTTCCTTTAGATACGTAACAGTGTGATTTAGAAATGTATGTTATTACAGGACTACGTGTATAACTTTAATCACGTGACCAACGTGAATCGCTGGTATTAAATATGACACTGTAGTTTTTTAATAATGGGCTTGATTATGCAAATGTGTAAGTTAATAAAAAAGTAATTGTTAAGAAACCTTGAACATGTTTTACGATGAGGCCCTTGCAAGTGAAAATGCCATTCGTGTTATAACGTGGTAGTTGCTGATCCCTAACAGCAATAATAGGCTGCTAATATCTCTATGGTTCTGATTCTGAGGTCACGTGTAATTACTAATCTCTAAGCAATACGAGCTGCTGGTTCCTTGTTGAAGACAGGTGTAATACATAACATCTAAGTAATACGAGCTGCTGGTTCCTTGTTGAAGTCACGTGTAATTAATAACATCTAAGCAATACGAGTTGCTGGTTCCTTGTTGAAGCCTATTGTCATTTTAGCTGTATATGTTTTTGGTTCCTTGTTGTTAGTTATAGATATCTTAACAATACAACTGCTGGTTCGGTGTTGAAGTCACGTGTTGTAAATATGAATATCTAAGCAATAAAAGATGCTGGGACCTTAGATTCACGATGAGTTACACATGTCATCTTAGCAATACACGTTTCTGTCTGGTTTCTTGTTGATAGTTATAGATACCTTAACATATAGCTGCTGGTTCTTTGTTGGTAGTTATAGATACATTACAAGTATAGCTGTTGGTTCCTTGTTGATAGTTATACATACCTTTACATATATATGCTGGTTCCTTGTTGACAGTTATACATACCTTAACATATAGCTGCTGATTCCTTGTTAATACTTACAATTTTAACAAAACAAGATATTGCTGCTAGTTCTTTTGGCGATTTATTTAACAATTTATATTAGAAGAGACATATAAACAGTACTTAAAGGGTACCGCACGTCAGAATATAAATGGCTATTTATCGTTAAATAGACATGTAAATAACACAAAAACCAACAAATTTTAATTGTACGAAATTTATCAAATGAGAAAAATGACATTAAATATCATGATTTCAAGCGTTTCCTAAATGCTATGGGCGCCGCCATTTTGTAGCTCTTTTGTGATGGAGGTATTCGGTGACGTCATAACTGCACTTCCGTTCTAGTTATCGCGCAAATTGTATTGTGTCGTTAGTGACTGCTCTCTACTGAAACTCTTATGTATATACACTAATATACGTAATCAGTTTATATACAGATATACAGTGCATTAGTGAACATCGAAGGTAGACAATTAAACGCGAAAACGATTCTGAATTGAAGGACTTAACCCATTAAACATTGTTTTCTCCAGTGGGTGGAGTAATGCGATATGTTTTGTGGACAGCGTTGTGTTTAGTTTTCCTAATATGTGATTTCACAATGCCTCAGTGTCAAGCTTTTGGTTGTACTAATAAGTTTGGAAAAAACAAAAAAAGTTTGTTTAGAATACCAGACCCGGAAAAATCTAAAGATAGTAGAAAACTGTGCAAAAAATGGATCGATAACATCAAAAATGGAAAAGTACGTTTTGAAACATTCAAGGCATCTAAATCTTTAGTTGTTTGTGAGGATCACTTTACAAAGGATTGTTTTAGTGGTAGTTTTGCTAGTTCTGTGGCAGAGTCACTTGACTTTCAGCACAAGAGAAAAACATTGAAACCAGACGCTGTGCCAACCATCATTACTACTCTCCAGAAACGAGAAAGTGTAAGAAAGTCCACCATCAAACTGTTAGAAAATAAGCAAATTGCACAGGTATGATTTTTAATATATAGATGATCTTTAACTGACATGCGAAAAATTGCCCATGATGTGTATCCTCGATTAACAGTCAAAACGGCCCCAGACTAAAACAATAATTGACCATGTTGACATTTAATCTTGATAATAATTGAACCTTTGTGTTTGCTTACTCGTGCATGGTGACGTCACGCGCAAAACGCCTAATACTTCTGGGTAGGCCATAAGATTGCAGAATGAAGCATACCAATGACTTGGCGTACCACAACCCAAGCATATGATTTCACGATGAAGATTACCATATAGATATATTATCCAGTGGGAAGCTCTTAAAAATGTGATAATAACACTTAATAGCTCAACTGATTTCTGAAATTTAATTTTATATACTCTTCCAAAATATTGCGAAATTAATAGCAAACTTTCACAATGTTACAATTGTGTGCTGATTAAACAGGTGCGATAATCCAATAAACATAAAAAAAGGTAAATGCCAAAACATACGGTGTGAAAACGACATGATATCTAAAATTTATTATTAAAATACAAAGAAAAGCCTTTTAATTGTGACAGGCCTGATTAACTCAGTCAGTTACGTGTCTGACTATCAATCCAGGTGTCGCAAGTTCGAATCCCCACCCGGCAACAGTCTATGTGATGATTGACATACAACAATGCGTCTCATTATCATTTGTCTCTCACTGCTGATTCAAGTGGGAAAGTTATCAGCTACTTGTGGATATGGGGTGTGCTCGAGTACTGGTTAACTTTTCAAGGTACCAGGAAACAGAGGTTAGATTAACGTTCAATCTGTATTAAGCCCTCGATGGCAAAGAATGACGCTAAATTTTCAGTCAACCATTTATTGTTCTTAAACTCCTTTTATTAATTTTATAATCAATTGGAAATTTAGTTTATTGATATATGGCTTTTCACAGTCAGCTAGGTCATTATTCTTGATTAGACATTTGAACTACCTCTACTTTGTAATGTTAAAAGATAAATTAAAACCATTGTTCCTTTATTTATTCATAAATATATGAAAATGTACATTTGTTTTCCTTCTTATGCTTTACTATTGTATGTTATTCAAAAACAGACTTTTGTTTTTACTGTTAAAATAGTGTACTGGTGTACAATTTATGAAAAATATACATAAAGTTATACTACATAATTTTTGACTTGAAAGTTTGCATTGATATTGAACCCCTAGTTAACTGAAAATGTTTAAATTAGTAATAAGCCATAATACTGTGTGATATAACATCCTGTCATAAACCCTGGGGTCATAAAACCTGGGGTGATTTATGCTAATTAGGGTACAATATGCACACTGTGGCAGGGTATTTCTCATTACCACATGGTGTGAATGTGGTGTTGGTGAATTATGAAAGCTCAGCAGGATGCCAGTAGCTGGACAGTAACATACACTTTGTGCAATATGCCTGTAGACATTATATTCCATATGACACTCCCTATAAGGAGACACATTCATATATGTTCAGGGAACTGGTAGAATAGATAATCATCATATATAAAATTGGGTAGTAACACAATTTGAATAACCAAAAGACAGTGCCAGTTATGTAAAACAACAACAAAAAAACTTATCCATGCTTCATCTAATTATACTAAAAAGGGTATGAAATCAAAATTTTATCAGCCATTTCTCAGTGTGCTCTGCAACAATGCCAGGCCGCACCAGCTAAACACGATAAGAAAAGAGATATGAAGTTATCTGTGATACATTCTAAATCTTCTAAATTTCCAATAGTAAGGTCATTGCATCTGCAGCACGTATTTTCGTCAGACGAAGGCATCATTATACAGTTTTCGCAGTTGCAAAAATCGTTCACATGTGTGAACGACTGTGCCGTCTCACTTTTTCTCTCGTTTTCTAATTCATTTAACTCTGCTTCCGAAAATTCTGGTTCAAAGTTGTAGGCCACAAGTCCTTCTCCTTTATTAAAATCCATTTTATTATTCTTGCGAGTACTTTTGCCGGTGACTATAATTTCACGTTTCTATATCTACTGTAGCGTATAAATTAATCGTGTGTTAAACCGGAAGTGCAGTTGTGACGTCACGCAGGTGTCCAATATGGCGGCTTCCATGACAAAGTCGATGTGCGAAAATGACCGTTACAAAACGAGCTGATATATCTTTATGGACTCGAATTTATGCATATTAATACTATAAATAGAAAGCTGAACTCATAGCTATTCATATTATCCTGTTTTATACACAGGGTTGCGTTCCCCTTTAAGTCACTGATATTAATTGTCAGTTTCTTGGCAACGTATCTTTGTACAGTCAAACCTGTGTAAGCGGTCATCTCTATTAAGCAGTCATATTTTCTATTACCTATTTTTGAGTAAATTAACTTGCATTAAGTAACAACCTGTCTTAAAAGGTCAATTTTGCTCCTTCCTTTGATTGGCTGCTTAAAACAGGTTTGACTGTATCTTACCAGTGCCTTTGCAGTATTACATATAGTTGCTTAAGCTCATAAAAATGTTGATTTCTGGTTTATTGGTAACGGAACATTTAGTTTCCCGTTTCTTTGCTATCCTACTGTTATGTTAAAATAAGGCAATAATGGCAATTCGGTGATAATATTGTATAAAGTTAACGATCGTTCTTTTAAAGACGCGGTCTTATCTTTGAGTGTACATGCATGTGTTGGATAAGTTTCTATTTTTCAATTTTGCCATGGGCCAGATAAGAGCATTGTTAAAATTAGAAATACAGACTGAATTAAGTTTTACTGATCGACATAACTTATCTGGTTACTATATGGGACCAGTAAAGACGGTTATTATTTGTGCAGTAAAGATTAATAAACAGTACACCGCTATGTTTATTTCGTTTTATTTTTCAACATATGGTCTAGTTTTAATGGTCAGAATAAATTTCAGTAGAACCAATATGTCCTCCAAGCAACTTTATTATATACAGATTTATTACTAAACTGGTTTCGAACCAAGGACCTAAGAAGTGAGAGGTAAGTGGTCTCACTAAGAGACAGTGTCCTAGACAATTAAGGTTAATTATCTTTACGTTTAAAATTTGCATTAATTTCTTATATCTGCAATAATAAATAAATTAATCTATTTACCAATTACGTATGGGTCCTTCAACGTTTTTGAAGATTTTAGAGCATTATCAGAGACAATCAGTTTGAACTGGTTAGACTTGGTTTGAGATTTTGTCTTAACTTTCTAATACCACAAACAATGTAAAAGGTCAGACGAATGCACATACAACTGTCTACAGAATTTGAATACAAGTTCTTGCAGGATAACCAATTCCCTATTTTAAACCACACTGGAATTGACCTTCGTTTGAACAAATGACAATTGGCAAATGTTAAAAAGTTTGAATACCATAACTTAATTGATTACCACATTGAACCAAATAATGACATTACTTGTTTGTCAGGTTTATCAAAGACAATCAGTTTGGACTGGTTATACTTGGTAAGTGATTTTGTCTGAACTTTCTAATATTACAAAAAATGCAAAAGGTTAGACAAATGCACAAAAAATGCAACAATATCAGAATTAAAATACAAGTTATTGCAGGATAACCAATTCCCCATTTTTAATCACACTGGAATAAACCTTCGTCTAAACAAATGACATTAGGCAAATGTTTAACAATTTGAATATCATAACTTTCACTGATTATGACATAAAACCAAATAATGACATTAATTGTTTGCCATTTTTTAAATTTTTTTCAGAAAGATCAAATACTACATTGATTCCAGTTGCATATTTTCAACCTCCACACGGAGGTGCTGTTAGGAAGCATCAGAGGTCAGTAAATAAATGGTAAAACAGTAAAACATCAACTCGGATTAACAAGACATTGCCTGCAAGAAGATTACTGTGGTCAGACTACTTGTAAACATAAGGAGGCTGGAACAGGTATTAAAAATAAAAAAAAATACGGAATGGAAGATTGTCCTGGTTTTCTTATGAAAATTTGATAAGAAGTCTTTTGATTAAGAGAGAACAAACGTGCACAATTTTAGGGGTTGTTTACGTGTAATGCATAGTTGTCCGTTTAAGAGGGGACCCCGGATTTCTGTAAATTAAGCTATACTTGACTGGATTTGCTAGGGTTTTTGCTATTTTGAGATTTTTATTATTTTGTTGGTACTTTTATTGAGAAAGGTAGTGTTCAACATGTTTTCTAGTGACTTTTTTCTTCTCTCTTTCTGTTCAATAAGTATGTGTCCCAGATAATATATGAATGTATTAACATTCTTAAAATTTTGTTTTAGTTAATATCAATAAAATTTCTTAAATTCTTATTGTTTTTATAATTGTTTCAAATTCATTAATGTGCTAATTTAGCATTTTACCATATCTTTCAAATCACATTAATGTTTTTTATACTATTCATTGTTGTCTAAATACATGTTTGATCTTTTAACCTGAATAAAATTGACATTGGGGGTGGAGCTCGGTGATAACATCAAATCTCTTATTCATTTCACTCAATTTAACCTTTTACTCCATAGATACGCATTTTCCCGTGCCAGTCACAGAAGGTATATGACAGTGCAGGAAGAGTTCAGATTGCTCGTTACGAGCAATCTGAACACTTCCTGCACTGTTTTCCACTCTGTCAGTTAATATAAACATAGTTCACCTAATAATTCAAAAGCCTTCTATATTACAGGTGTCCAAAGGCATCTATATTAGAGGTGTCTAAAGGCATCTATATTAGAGGTGTCCAAAGGCATCTATATTAGAGGTGTCCAAAGGCATCTATATTAGAGATGTCCAAAGGCATCTATATTAGAGATGTCCAAAGGCGTCTATATTAGAGGTGTCCAAAGGCATCTATATGAAGTAAAGAGTTAAAATGGTAACAAAACACTCAAAACAAACACACATGTATCATGAATGGTGTCTTTAATTTTTTCTCTTTAAAATAAAGACATTCAATAAAATGCCAGTAGTAACTAAACTTTACATTTATTAAATATCAATTATATACAAAATAATAACACAATTATCACAGAAAACATAGACAGCAATTGATCTGTCATCACTAGATAAGTCCGTAGCGCTATTGTTTAGTGGTGTTTATGTATGCTAGGTTTTTGTGTTTTTTTATCAGATTTGAGATAAAACATGATGAAACTTTATTGAATTAAACCTTTACTCATCACAATTTATTTTGATATGCTTTTTCAACAAAAATTCAGAGTTACAATAGTTCAGGTTGTATTGAAGACAATACAATTGTCACCAGGTTAGACAAACAATTTATTTGCCAGGGATGCTCCAGTAGTCACATAAATTGAAATGCCATTACGCCTACATGTGAGCTAGTGTAAGTTATTTGTATAAGGTATCTGTACTTAGCTTGTATTATCAATGTAGACTAAATATGGTGAATATTTAGTTATAATACAATATGAATTTATGTAAAACCATCTTTATAATAGAACCATTTTTCTAAAACCTGCTTATTGTTTTGAAGCTCTGCATTGATTTCATAAAATGGCTCTCATAGTTTAAACATAGTTTCTATAATTATACATGAATCTTTAGCAATACTGAAAACAGATTTTAAAATATTCAAATTGAGATTATCAGCAAGTTTCACTATAATAAACATTTGTTATTAAAATCACATAAGTTTGAGGTTTACACAATAATAAAAATAAATAAATTAATAAATAAATATTACTTTAAGTTTGTTTTAATGTGAGATATTTTGTTTTGTCATTTTTTTGCTTTAAAGATACATCAAACAAAAAGCACGACAAAATTATGTTCACCATACTGATCTTGTTATATTCCTCAAAATTATCAAGTACTAAAATTAGGCTTGAATTTAAACATTTGAACATAAAATATTGATAAAGAAAATTAAAGACATTTTTTTTAGATAACACATAAATAATTTGTTAAAAAAAATTTCAAAAATGTGATTTACAACATGAGAATGATAACAGCCGATCTGTTGTTTTTTTTTAGAAGTTTACACATACACCTAATCGAGTCAATATTTCACAGGTTTGAACTTAATTGTTTCACAGGTTTGAACTTAAATGTTTCACAGGTTTGAACTTAAATATAAAATAACTTGTAATTTATTTAATTTAAACTGAAACACTATTACTGTTGTTAATACATGTACACAAAAGTGTTGACTTTGGCATATAACCCTCACTAAAACTTAGAAATTAACAATCAGTAAAACAAATAATATGTTAATTTATTAATAAAAAGGGAAACGTACAACCAAAGTCATGTATCACAGATGCTCATTTTCTGCTTAGGCACTCAAATATTCGCAGGACGGAAAACAATAAAATGTTTATTCAATTCAAAACATGGTGACGATCTATTGTTTGGTTGTCATTTGGTCATTCGTGCATATTTTCAAGTTTTGTATCACGACCTTTCCCCCCCGCCGAAAAATTGGGAGCCAAGCAAAAACCGCGTTATAACGGAATTCGCGTTATATCGGACCGCGTTATAACGGGACCGCAGTGTATATATAATTTATATTTATAACAGAATAACATAAAATGAAAGGAAATTTGCAACAAAAATCCAAAATTAAGCAATTACTTGTTCTGAGGCAACTTGAGAAATTGAAATATAAATAGTTAAATATTGAAGCAATGTTTGTGGAAATAATGAATAATTTACATGGAAGTGTTTCATTCCAATACACGTACCTTCAAAACTCTCACATTAGTACCAAATCAAGTTAGAATAGCAATGGTCTTAATAATCTTACTACACTTGGGTCCCGTTATAACGCAGTCTGTTATAAAGCGTAACTCGTTGTAACACATTTTTTCTATGGCTTCCAAATTTAAAATTGATATTTTCAACCTGATTCATTAAAAACTCACGGTATAATAATTGATGAACTGATAAAAAATCTCAAATAAACCGCTAAGTGTTTGCGAGCTTGTTACGTTTTTCCAAACTGTGACCGCGTATTTGTGCATCAATTACAGCTTGATAGTTCAGACTGAAATGACAACAAGTTAGTATTGTTATAAACAACATCACTTTTAACTGATTCACGCCGACAAACAATAGTCTGTCATATTTATCACACATACTATTGTGTTTGTTTATAGTACTTCGACTGGCGACAGTATCGCCAAACAGTACAAATGAATTGCCAAATAATATAGTGCAGTGCACCTTGGGATATTTATGGGATATTTATAATGTAGTTCTGCATATCGCGTCTCACTCTGTGGAATATGGCTACCATGTTACAACAGGACCCGAGTGTACTTTATAAAACATGTATCAAAGCAAATTCGTCATATTTTCGTTATTTCAATATCAAAGATGCAACCTTAATGCCTTCATCTTCTAAAATAAGGTCAAAATATGGATTAAATAAATATATTTTGCAGTAATAATAAAAGTTCAATGCTTTGATACATTAATTTAGTAAGATTTTATAAAATATGCAACCTGTCACAAAGTCATTCTTTCTCTTCTTATACTTAAATGGAAACAAACTCCAATGACTAAATGCAACACTACTCTATTTCCTTATTTGTTTATATGTAGATAGAATAATGTTGTGCTTAACCCTCGAAATACAAAACTGTGAATGTACAGTCATTCTTACGCAATACTTAAATGAAGACAAATGCAAACCTGTGGATGTAGTCACAAAGTCAATACATGTACTGCTAAAAATTCTCAAACAAAGTGAAAAACTTTAACTCCCATCACATTTAAAACAGCATTCAAAGACAGTGCACAAAGGCATTTCTATTTCATGGACAATGCCAGTGTCTCTAATCTACCTAGTGCAAATATCTAGTTAAGTCTGAAACAGTCAAGCAAAATTACTGACAATTTACATGTACAAATGAAATGGACAGATGTGTTAATGAAACAGCTATGATAACTTATAACGTTGTTAAAGTGCTGGCAAGGCAAATGTTAAATACACTGTAAATAAAATAAATTGGGGACCTTTTTTCAATAATCAAGACTATTTTTATTAGGAGAAAGTATTACACGACTAAATGCCTTTTCAATAAAGAGTTAAGCTTCCAACACGTTTGTCACAACATGATATCAGACTACCACATAAAATGCAATAATTTTCCTTCCAGTCACGGCATTTATTGTTGATATTAACAAAACGAGGCCAATATCAAGTTTTAAAAGAAAAAAACATGAACATTTTAAGATGATATAGTACAAGGCTATTGCAACTCATTATTTATCTATGATTTAGTTTAGTTCATACTAATTTATTTTAGCTTGATTGCTAAAAAAAAAGCTCACCGCTTACATGAACCACTCTCGAGTCAGTTCCTGGGTAGAACCAGTACTTACTGAGCATTGTTTTTGAGAGACCATCAGGTGGAGCAGGGGATGGAACTCCGACCTTTGACATGATACCATCAGGTGGAGCAGGGGATGGAACTCCAACTCTGACATTAGACCATCAGGTGGAGCAGGGGATGGAATTCCAACCTCGGACATGAGACCATCAGGTGGAGCAGGGGATGGAACTCCGACCTCTGACATGAGACCATCAGGTGGAGCAGGGGATGGAACTCCAACCTCTGACATGAGACCATCAGGTGGAGCAGGGGATGGAACTCCGACCTCTGACATGAGACCATCAGGTGGAGCAGGGGATGGAACTCCAACCTCTGACATGAGACCATCAGGTGGAGCAGGGGATGGAACTCCGACCTCTGACATGAGACCATCAGGTGGAGAAGGGGATGGAACTCCGACCTCTGACATGAGACCATCAGGTGGAGCTGGGGATGGAACTCCGACCTCTGACATGAGACCATCAGGTGGAGCAGGGGATGGAACTCCGACCTCTGACATGAGACCATCAGGTGGAGCAAGGGATGGAACTCCAACCTCTAACATGAGACCATCAGGTGGAGCTGGGGATGGAACTCCAACCTCTGATATGAGACCATAAGGTGGAGCTGGGGATGGAACTCCGACCTCTGACATTAGACTATCAGGTGGAGCAGAGGATGGAACTCCGGCCCTCTGACATGAGACCATCAGGTGGAGCTGGGGATGGAACTCCGACCTCTGACATGAGACCATCAGGTGGAGCAAGGGATGGAACTTCCGACCTCTGACATGAGCAGCCAGCCCTCTACCCACTGTACTACCACAGTTTGTCTATGATTTTTTACAATAGTTTTACATACCCTTCTGTAGCCAAAAGTGAAAAACTGAAATGATTACAAATTAAAGCATATTTACAGCGAGCAAGTCATCTTTATAATCCATATTACAAAAATAATATCAAACATAATTTTTATACTGTATATTTTGTTAGTCTGAAGTCTTACTGGGTCATAGTATAAAAAATAAAGACTTTACAAATCTCAATGGGTTTATAACTATTGTGCAACAAGTCTAACTTTGGATTCCACTGTTTAAGTAAGAACAATGTCATCACGAAATGTGGTGTCAAAACTGTGACGGCAAAAAAAAAAAAATATCTATCTTATGAAAATATTTCATTTTCATTTTCTTGCCTAACATTGATATATATCTTTAATTTAGCCACACCAAATGATAAGGATTCCTTGATACCATATTACCGGCTTAATTTTTCTATAAAATATATATATGTATATAATGACCCATGGTGACCCACAAACAAGATTTAACAGCTACAGACAACATGGGGTCGTCTATCTCTGGATATATTTAACCAGTTTGCCAGACTTTTTGTTGTTGAAAATTAACTTCTGTAATGAAGCTTTTTGGTCTTTATTGTATATACACAGGTCAGGTTTAAATGCTTAAATCCACTGAGTATTTTGTATATTTGTGAATCAATAAAAGAAACTATGAAATAATTTTGTTGGACAAAATTCTTCAAACAGTTAATAAATGTAACATATACCCTGACATAACATACACACATGCGCACATGCTTTCACACACATGTTAATTCAGGACTCATCTTAACAATAAAACAATACCATAAAAATACAAATATACAAATGTAATACTGGCATCACCAGATAAATAAACTTAAATATCCAAATAAAATGGATTCATGAATTAAATAGCCAGAAAATGTATACATTTTAGTACAGGCATTTTAATTCCTAACTGAATACATATAACTGCGTTTACCATATAAAATAAAAAACAACAACATTTTGACCTGATATGTTTTCAAAATACATAAAACCATATGACAAAAGACAGAAAGTAACCTATTGTAGCTTTTAAAATCTGTTTCAGGTTATACCTGTACTTTATGTAATTGTTTTCAAAAATCTTGTTTAACTGTCCTTTGGATAAAAACAGATCACACGACTTAACACAGATTATGTAATAATTCACACTTTGTTCTGAAATGTGCATCACACATGCACATGTTCATCTTAAAGAACTAGTAACGTAAAACCTGGACTAAACCAATGCAATCATGCTTGTGTTTTCTCCTCAATAATCACTTGACTCGGCTCAACTAAGTCCGTCTTTGATTCTATTTGTTTAACTTTTGCCTCTTTTGCTTCCTCGTTAATTTTCTTTTCCACGGCATGTTTCAGCTTTATCATTGTCTCCGCGGCCGGCAGAAATTTTCTAACAAAAAAGATGTGTATCTGATGCGTCCAGAAATTGAACTGTCGTGTAGCTTCGTCCAATTCTTCTTCTATATCTTCCTCTACATCTGCAAGAGAAAAGATCAATTATTATTGGGTTTATTCACCCAAACAAGATTCGACATCATGCCTATGTATATATATATATATATATATATGTATATATATTCTAATCTTATGATGATTGATTGATTGGGGGCAGTACCTGGTCAGTGAGTATACATAGGCATGATATATTAGAAAATAAATGATTTTAGTCAATTTTAAAACTTTCAAAAATCCTGGTATATTCCTTATAAACGAATGTGTTTTTTTGTTTTTTTTCTTAATGGATAAAGATGCAACAATTTATTTCCAAAGCAACAAACCTTTAGTGAATTACTGTGTTATACCATTGGGTGACAAAAACTTACCATGATGTGTTTGACCCTCTGCCTCGTCATCTGCATGGTCTCCAAGCATGTGACCTTCTATAGATACTGCGCTGTGCACCATCTGGTCACCAGTTGCTGTTTGGCTGCTGATGAATGATGCACTTTTCTGATGCTCTGCTACCTGTTGCCCATCTGTAAATATTGGACAAGATGGTGAATCTTTGTTTAGTGTTTGGGTGATGTGTTTTGTTTCAACTATAAATGCTTGCTTCTGAATTTGTGCTTTCTGGGTATTTTTAAACAGTAAGAAAAGCTTAGATTTTTCTGCTACAGATCAGTCAGTAACAGTTATTTATAGCATGCTGACTCGTCAGCGACTTCAATGCAATGCACAACAATAAGATAATAAAGTAAACATTATAGAGCGAAAAAATATATCAACAATTATAGTAATACCAACATTGATAATTTTGTAAATGTGTGTTGCAAATATCACATTATACAATTTATAATGACACCATAACTCACCTTTGGCAGATCCATGTCTACTTGCACCTTCGCCATGGCCTGCCTCAGAATTAGCCGCAGTAACGTTAGATGTTGATGGCTGGAGCTGAAGCAATGAAGGGGAAATAACAATTATTCATAAATACATTTTGGTACTTTGTTTTTTTTCAGTTTTCCACACTTTAGGCCAAATATTTTTCATTTGTTGGTTTGCATTTTTTTCTCCAAATTTCATAAAATGGTTGATCGTAAAAAAAAAGAATAATAAAAAATTAGATACTCTGTAAAAATGGAAAAACAATTTAGTATGGATGAAATATGAATGTCAAATTTCATTTACTTTATAACAATGATTTGTTGTTTACAATTTTGATATTGATATCTGCAGTTTCTTTTATTTTTTCCCCCATTTAAAGGCTGAATGATGAATACGAAAGATGTATGTGCATGGTATCTCTTTTTAGAATTAGGGATTTTGTTTTAATTTTACCATTCTGATTAAAATGCATTTGTTGTAATTTGTATTTTATTTAAATATGATAATGAAATGATACTTTGTATTGAATTTAAGACATTAATTTCAATTTCTTCCCCCGACCCCCACCTCGATATATTTACTTTAAAATTAGTGTCAGAATGAAAAGAAGAAGAAAAAAAGGTTACTCATATTAATTACCCAAATTTTACCAATAACTAGTGACGGGAATCAGTTGATATTTTCTTTTTTTTCAATCGATTATCGGTTACAATCGGTTTGGTTTAAACAATTTGACCAATATGGGTTTTAGTGATAAGGAGTCATTACGTTTGCATTTCAAATATATAAAATGAGAGAGAAGGAGAGATCACATGAAAGATTTTTCTTTATGTCTATGAAATGTGTGATTCAAATAAGTAATTAATTCATTTACCTTGCCTATGTAAAACACATTTGAAGAGCACATGATAAAGAGAGAGACAGATATATATATAAAAAAATCATATATATATTAAAATTCATTTAGGCTGAAAGTACTTGAGTTCCCAATACATATATACCTGGTTATGTAACAAAAATTATTTGACACTAAAAAAATAACCGAAAAAGTAACTGGGCAGAACAATCAATTGCTAACAAACACAGTAGATTATCACCAATTTCAACCCAAACGTACCAATTACAGATAGTTTAAGACAATCGTAATACCATTACCAATAACTTCTGTTTTTTAACAAATGTTGCAGACCCAACACAATTAATTTTACGAGATACAGCAGAGAATAATCAAAAAATAGATTTGGGGAAGATAGTATTTTCTAATATGACACTTTGATTGATATATCATCTGTACATCAGTACTCCCTTTCGATAACCACAGTAACAAATTTTATGTTTATTTATTATAACAAGATACTTACACAATCTTGAGCCTTAGCTGAGCTTGGCTCACCTCCGGTCTTGCTTGTACCATCAGCCGAGGACACAGCTCGTGTGGGTGATGCTGTCTCAGGGGACTGACCGTCTCGCGGTGAACCCTGGGCGACAGATTGGTCATCAAGCCCAACCTATCAAAACAACCAACATGTTGAAAATTGGAAAAATTAATTATAATTAGTGAAATAAAGGCAACTATTGAACAAAGATCTGATTCTTATATATGAATACAATTATACAAGTATAGTTTGAAAATATGAGTAAAAATTCTTTATAACTAGCAATTGGCTATTTTCAATTGATTTACCATTACCATTAAAAACTGATATAAGTAAAAAAATGTTACACTTTTTGTCATTTATGACCAAAACATACAAAAAATCTGCTTTTAGCCACTTTACAAGAGATATGCCCCTTTACAAAATAAAAATGAGTCTGCACATATATGGGTTATTCTATTCAATATTGGCATCATGTAGATATATAATTTGAGGTCATCCATGGCTGAGGGATCTAAAGTGTTGTCATCTAATGACTGCTTGCCTCACACCACTGAGGTCTTGGGCTCAAGTCCAGCTTGGTCCATAAATTTTGTGAAAAAGTTGACCAGTTACTTGTGGAATGGCAGTTCTACTCAGATTCATTCTGAGGTCTTCCTCCACCAATGAAACTGGATATGCCATATGTAACCTGCCACGTGTTGAAAACGGCATTAACTGCCATTATCTCACATTTTTTTTAGAAAAAATGAAGTCTGTGAAAATTCATTTTAACTGCTGTGTGTCCCTTTAGCATAGAAATGTTTCTCTAAAATTCTTAAGTCAAATCTCTATATAAATAAAACAAAAAACATTTCTGTTCCCCACTACAGAACAACAGCTACAGACCTGACTAGTCATTCTAGAAGGTGACAGACCTGACTAGTCATTCTAGAAGGTGACATACCTGACTAGTCATCCTAGAAGGTGACCCTGGTATAGAGTACATGCTCTCATCCTTCGTGACGCTGGTCGAGGGACGTGGAGTACTGGGGTCCTTCACAACAGCTTCAGTTACATACTTCTCCGCACAACCAATTAGTGCTTCAAAGAACTCCAAAAATGACATCTGCAGAAAATATTATAAGAACATATACACAACAGTTTTCATAAAAATGTTGAAATAGACAACTGAGCTTTATGGTAAAAGTTAAAGAATGGCTTAATGGCGGCCATCTTGAATTTTAGATAGAAGAAATAAAAAACACCAAAAAACTTTTGTTTAATCACCAATTCAATAGAAACATCCATGTGAAGTTTGAGTTTAACTGGCCTGGTGGTTCCGCAGAAATTAAGTGCTACTAACAGACGGCAGAAAATAGATGACTGACAATGGGCCATTACATAAGCCTTTCTGACCTTTGGCTAGTTGAGCTAAGAATGGTTTTCCAAGACACTATATATATATAACACAGACACTATGCATGTACTTGTTTCCATCAGTCATCATATGACATCACATATAAAGGTTACATCATTTTCAACGATTAATTAACCTGATTTAGATTTTTGAGTCGGAAAGTAGCTTGGCAATTTACGCATGTGAGCAAAGTTAATGGATTACATCTAGCGATATAATAAATAACATTATTATCATGATACTAGTATTCACAAGTGAAAATATCATAAGGTTATTTTACAGTGATTTGTACAATATGGGAATATATTGTATGTCGTGTATGTATTGTTGTGAAAATCATATTTGACAAGACGCCATCTTGAAATCTGAACTAACAAAACAAAAAATATTGGATCCAATACACTTCTACACGTGGTAAATGGATGTTATTCACCCTTAGGCCATATGGCATGTGACAAAATGGTACATATACTCACTTCTAGTTCCAGATTGTATGATCCCTCCCCATCTGTAACATTAGGATCATTTGCTGCTAGAACTTCTATCACGCCTTTTGGTGTTAAATCATTGTTAACTAGCTTTAAGTCCTGCAAAATCATAAATAACGGTAACCAGTGTCAGAAAAGAAAGTTCCATACATATACAGTATGTGCATATGTTCTACAGAATCTACTTGGCATAAGGTATAAGAAATGGCAATTGTCTGATATCATTTATATATTGTTCTGCTTAAAAGCAGAGGGAAGGATCAAGACATAAATCTCATTTTATCGACACAAGCTCGATATAAAGGGAGGTCGCTGTCCTTTGTTTGAATATTAAGCATCATTTTATTGATGATCAGGTAACTTAACCACATTCATGGGATCCTTGAAGTTTAACCACTTGAATCAGTGGTGAGAGACAAATGACAATGAGATGCAATGTTGTTAATAAATCATCACGGATATTGTTGCCAGGTGGGGATTCAAACTCATGACCATTGGATTGATAGTTAGACGTGCTACCAACTGAGCTAACCATCAGAACAGTGAAGAAATGTATTTCTTGCTAGTATAAGTCAGTTTAAGTGACACTGAAATACTGATTTCATATCATCAACGTATCATGATTCAATTTATTTTTATATTTATTGCCAAATCAACTTGCTTTCTTTGGAAAATCAACAGCATAATGTTACGCTATTTTGTTCAAAAGGCTGTCGTATATATCTCAGAACATTACCATAAAGAAGTGTAGTGAATCTATGACACAATTATGCTAATGGATATCATGCCATTTAGGCATTGAAATGTATTGATTTTGATAAAAACGCTTGTATACAAACCTCAGCACAAGTATGAAATTAAATAAAAAGAATTCTATATCTTCGGTCTAGCAATTTACAGAAACTGATTTATTTAAAAATTCTTGAATCCATAACATTAACATTGTCATTAACATAAGTAATGGAGAGGGAAACAAACAAACACTCGTACACATACCTTCATCATGAACAGGAATTCTCTCATTTTAAATGTATTATCATGTGGTGCATGCTGAAAATAAATCGTAATAAAGATGTAAAGTAATACAATAAAGCTCCGCATCACTTTAAAAAAATCTGTCACAAATATAATTCTAAACTCTATCAAGTTGAAGTATCATGTTTTAAACTTATTCATTTTACATCGTGAAACAAATTCTTACAATTTAGACAAACCATGCTCCAAGTCTTCAAGTCTTCTTGGGTAGAACTGGTACTAAGCATATATGCGAATAAAGTGTCTTGCTCAAGGACACTTCACATGACCATAATATCATAGTTGATAGTTTTTATTTCCAATAATATTTATTCATATATACTTTTCTCAGATCGGAATATAGCACACATTCAATAATAAAATGATATTCATTCTCTAATGTATTACATACTCTGCACTTTCGTTCGTCAAATGGTGTTCTAATTGGCCGTAACTAAGGCCTGCCTCTACTTCTTATCGATGCGACGAGACTCGTAACTTAGCAAACACTTTAATGAACTTATCAAGTTTGATATAATATAAATAAGGCTGAAATCTTAATTTAATAATACTGTTGTAAAAGACTGCGCAGGTTGACTCAGTTAACATTTATGCCAGTTTTGAATTAATTGATCACTAATACGTTGTTTTACGTTTAAATAAATAGTTCTGGTGATCCAGCACCTTGATGTAGCCACACATCATTACAGCCTAAATTTGATAAAAGATTTTTCAATAAAGAAACTCAAGTAGTCTTATTTGGATAGACCTCTAAATCAGTTAAAGGCATATTAAAATCATGTCACAGACACCCCAACATTCTACTGACACCAGGTGGACCAGTTTTAAAACTTTCTCTTTAAAGGGACACTACAACTACCGGTAGCTTATTAAAGGGACACACAACAATTTTAAAAAAATTGTCACTAGAAACTACATGTATTTCTGAAAATTATATATATATCATCATATATAATTTGAAATCTTAAATATTTTATATTCATCAGTTTTTACTGGTATGCTGGTATGCTGGAAAAAATTCAAAGGAAATATCTGTTGGCATTATCCAGAATCTTTTCTCATCTTTTCAAAATAAGTTTGATTCATTAGTCTTATAAAAACATTAATAATTTCTTACATATGAAGGTTTAGCTTGTATGCATTAGAGATTAATTCTTTCACATAGTCATAAGTTTGTATTAAAGTGTAAAGATTGATTAACCCTTTACTCCATAGATACACGTTTTCCCACACCAATCACAGATGGCCTTTGAAAACAGTGCAGGAAGAGTTCAGATTGCTCGTAACGAGCAATCTGAACACTTCCTGCACTGTTTTCCACTCTGTCAGTTAATATAAACATAATTCACCCAATAATTCAAAAGCCTTCTTTATTAGAGATGTCCAAAGGCGTCTATATTAGAGGTGTCCAAAGGCGTCTTTATGAAGTAAAGGGTTAAAGGCACTAATATGGTTTAATGCCAAATCGACATATTACAGTTAATATTTAGTTTAATTGGTAGAATAAGGCCTCAGAATGAATCTGGGTAGAACCGCCTTCCTTCTGCAAGTAACTCGAAAACTTCCTCACATAAAACTTTTTAAAATAGTGCGGCCCGCATCCTCAGCAGTGAGAGGCAAGAGATCTTGGTTTATATAATATTCTATTATATTTCACATATATACACATACACAGTAGGAAGGATCAGAGAACTTGAGATGGTGCCTTTGACCACTTGGTCACGAAGGAACCCAGACCTTAGACAAAGGCATAAACGCTCCAACTTACTGTTCTTGCTTTTGAAAGACTCTGGTAAACATCGTATGACTGATCAAGATGAACAAGGGCATTAACAGCCCGTCTCTGCTCAAAGAAGAAATGACCTGAAATTGGCACAAAATCATGTTAATTACAGTGCAGTCCTTCGACAATATTTACCTAAAAGAATTATTGTGTAAAAGATTATATATTTTGCTTGGTCCTGTACATAATTTGCTGTAAATGGTCTCATGTTGTAGAGAATTTCATTGCGTAAAGTAATTTTAATTTGTATTCCTGAGATGAATGGAAGTTAAGATAACAAGATCTTCTGCGATTTTTCATGAATTATCATCTTGGTGCACACATTTACAAATCAGTTGCTTTTCCTTCTCTATATATTATTCCTTGATTTAGGTAAATTTAAAATATGTTTTATATATGCCAATGATTGATATAAATGATTCTATCCAGTTATCTTTAAGCATCATCACGATATGTATAACTGTAATTTTTTCGAAGATAATTTTGTAAATTGACACAAGAAGAACTCCTCACCTTTAACATTGCACGCATGTCGGAGTATATGATCTGAGATTAATCTGGACATACACCAGGCTAACTTTGGTGTTGTTCCTCTGAAATATAAAGTGAAATAACATGTTTATTTGGTGAAAGTAATCCTACAATTGTCCAGCAATGCTAACATTGATACTATCTGTAGTTTATATTAATTTCTCTGTATATTTTCTCAAACATTTAGATTTCCCCTATGAAAGTTTTTTATTATATTTTATACAAATTCAGATTAGTTTTATTGCGAAATAATCTCAGATCTTTTGTAAATCACTCGGGGTCCATTTCCTAAGTACATGTAGGTAATTCATTCACATATTTCCATCATAATCAAACTTAATCTCAACTTTTCAATCTGTCAGAGAATTACAATAAATAGGTTTGGTATGTGCCATCAGGAACTGAGGCACACCAGGAGGGCATTTCATGAAATAACTTACAAAAACAATTGTCATAAACATAAACCAGCAAAACTTAGTGTTCAGAATATATTTGATATTCAGCCAAATGAACCAAACATTAGCTCAATTCATACAGAAAAATTTTCTGAAATACAATCATTTTGAATATCGATCACAATTTGAAGATACAACAAGAAATTGTCAAATTGACTTACTGTGATGTTATTTGTGCAACCCAGCCCTGTTTCTTAAAAAAAAAACGAACACTACTTCCAATACCAGAACTCCTTTACTATGACTCTCATACAATGTTAGTTTTAATGTTTGAATGTGACAAAATAGTAATTTCTAATTAATGTTTATAATTTACTACCTTCAAACCTCATTTGAATTGCATCAAAACTAATCAGAATGTGTTGAGAATATATACACATGCCCACTGTAAGTTGATGATTATCATTTGAATAGCACAAAAAATGTAGTAGTTAACCTGACAGGGTAACTGTAGATATAATGAATGTAAAATGGAGACCAGTACAATGTTCTTACACTTTTCTTTGAAAAAGGCAAGGGAAAATAGCATGTCATTACTGCCTAAAAACCATTGAATTACACAATCTAATGAATGTAGAACTTACGGATGGTCTTTCTTGTATAGATGGTAAGCTAGGACTATCATACTATTCATGAACTGTCGTTGCAGGATTCTCTCATAAGGATTGTGGAGTTCTGCGTTTGACTTTTTCTGGCCTAATATGAACAAACAATATAGAAAGTTAACAGTTTATTAAAATTCTATTATTTATAGTTACCATGATATCGTCTATGTACAATAATTTGTAATAATATTTTGAAATTGGTTGTGACTTTGACATTTGCAGAGCAAGGGAGTGTATTAATGACAGGCAACAGTTATTGTAACTTGTTTTTTCCCATTAAATCATTTATTAAAAATAACAACATATATAATATTTTACGTAATTATATCATAGAAAAATAAATACTGAATCCTTTTTATTTATTTTTATCAATAACACACGGCCATTTTTTGGGGGGAAGCACCCAGTTGAATGTCTATGTGTAGGAACTCTAAACTGAAAAACATGCACCTGCATGATGAGGTAAAAATTGTGTTATTCCACTTTGAAATTTACTTGTAATTTTCTACGAGTTAATGTAAACTGTACTACATATATAGGTTAAAGTTAAGTGTGTCAAGTAAATACTATTGTGATATGTGTGCAAGCATAATTATTTGGTGTCGATATATGTGTCACCAAAATACTAATTGCTACAGTTATCCACATGTTACCTTTAAAAATTTATCTTCTTTTTAAATATATAAACTGACAATTTTCCACCACATTGGTAAATAAATGTGTTCGATTAAAACTTGCATAGCAACATATAACCGGCAACAACCGCCTCAAATTATTTTCGTTTGATAAGTGGTTTGAATTCTTTTCGACCAGCATGTTGCCATATGGGCTTGCTTTGCTCACACCTTTGGCTCGAGCTGCACCCGCTATTGAACGAAACAATTTACCTAATACTCTGTCCATGTCCATGAGTGTCTTTTCTTTGTGATGTAACTGTGTGTCCTTCATGAAGCGCCAGAACTGCATCCTGTTCATGACAAATGTGTTGTCCGGGCTCTCTTCATGGCCCAGACTGCTGTAGAAACTGTGGAGGCAAAATGTAATAAAATTATGAAAATGGAACTTAAATTATCAAAGTAATCTCAGTGGAATCTTTAGGAGCTGGTAAATATGCTTAGAGATAAGCATATAACAAAAGCGTCAGGTAGCACGTAGCTTGTCAGCAAATATTTTAAGTGAAAAGTTGGGAAAAGCAGGTACTGCTGGTAAATATTTTAATGATGAAATTTTATTACTTTTTATGAAAAAAATAACAAAAGTATAGGTCTCAGTGATGATATTTTTTGAAATTCTGACTAAACACCGACCTGTATATTCTTCGTAGACTACTGATATGTCTTGTGATGACAAATAACACCTGACTCGCCTCATCATCTCTATCGGCTTCCGTAAACTCATTAAGTAGATAATCGAGGTCGAGCTGGAAACTTGGACTGATGGTGTTTCGACTCTCATTGCTGTGTACAGAAACATTGTCTGCAAAAATATGGGGAGTTTCATCAGGAATATGATATACAAATATTTTATTTCAAAAATCGAGGCCTAAGTTAATTAGTGTAATGGATAGAGTGTTGGCTGCTCACGCCGGAGGTTGCGTGTTCGATTCCCAGCTCAATCTAAAGTCACACAAAAAACATGAAATTGTACTGGTCGTACCAAGGAAGCGAACTCGGGGCTGGTTTATAAAAGCTCTGAGCTTACATCTTAATTGAGCTAAAATAAAGTAGTATAAACTAAATAGAGACCCCCAGTACAAAATCCTTATCAATATTTATCAACATTTGTAAGTAAAGTTATGAGTATCAATATAAATAATTTTTGTGGGAGTGGTACAGGGGCAGAAAGGGGGTTACTTTTAATGGGGTTTAAAGCCATTTTCAACACTTTACAGGTTATATATGACAACCAGTTTAATAATGGAAGAGGAACACAGACTCATGAACATGAATTGTAGTAGAAGCATCATTCCTCATCAAGTAACTGAAAATCACTCACACAGAAAGTTTGAAGACTGCCCTGGGATCGAACCTGAAACCTCAGTGGTGAGAGGTTAGTGGTCTTAAGACAGTGCCTTACACCACAGAATCTCAGGGAGGACCCCTACTACTTATTTGAAAGGATAAGGTCCTTTATCCCATTTACATGTACTTATTCTGCCAAGGCAGACATCCAGTGTGATTTATTTAATGCAGCAACTTCCTTCACAATGGATTTCAATAAAGCTTCACAATTGACATAATAAGTTATAATTAAACATGTCATACACATGTTATATATTTACCCATAGGTAAGGGTGTGCGTGTGCGGATATTTGTAAGGTCTGGGGAACCAGTGCCATCCATAGTGAATTCTGGGTACTCCACGATGTGATCTCTCTCAAATGCCCCTTCGTATATACGGCCATTCTTGAAGGTGAATTTTCCCTGAAATAAATACATTGCAACTGAAACACACACTTTTCATTTTTTTTTAATTTCTTAAAACTTACATCTGCCTCTAAAATTACTCTCCTACACATTGAGGGTTCAATGCAACACTGTTCTATCGACATGTAAACAATTATGGAAATAAAGCACTGTTGTATTGAACCATCAATATTTTATGCTAAAAGAAAATATCTGTTTAAATTTCAAATGTTAATTTCCTATATGTTGGTTGCCATGTTTGTTGATTGGGACAAAAGCACAGTTCTAAGAATAAGATAATTTAACTATGATGGTGACTACAATTTTCTGCCATTTGTGTAAGACGTAAATTTGACCAAAATTTATCAATTTCCTTTTTGCAATTTCTTTCATAAAAATTTAAAAAGCTTGGTAAATTAGGAATTTTTCTCACATTTTGTGACAATGTTGATGTTGTATAATCCCGCAGATATCCTGATTGTTAAAATTTATTAATAGAGACATTTTATGATGATGCAGATAAGTACCATCTCTTCACTGTATCGTTCTTTTTCATGTTCGTTGAATCCATATCTAGTTTATGTGGATCTATTTTAATATTGAAAATTATAATTGGATCACAGAAAAATGAAATCCCATCTTTAAACTAATAAATACGTAATAAGTAAATTAAATGTGCTTGTATGTTAGCCTGGAATTTACATCCTGAGACCAAAAATATGAAAGAGCTATTCTGAATTATCTCCCTTTCACCTTGGTCATGATAGCCATGAGGGGGCTTTCAGTTCTGTGTAATATTACAACAACATGCATCATCTGCCAACATTGTGGCATATTACAACAACATGCATCATCTGCCAACATCGTGGCAAGGAGACAGACACACACACTAGAAGAAGCTAGCTATTGGCTAACTGACGAATGAATGCACTTGATTAGCTTATCTTGTAACATCTTCCAATCAGAAGGTTTAGTCTCCAAGTATTGTGGTGTGGTGGCTGTTCTACTTAGTGTGTCAACTGATTGAGAGCTAGGTCATCTACAAGTAATTGTACAATTCTGCATTGCATTTGTCACATCTCACTCTGGCAATGAATCACCATATTCTAAGAACCATGTGTGTTCACCTTTGCAAAGGTCACAGAATGCTGTGATATTCTGACCTCTGCTCCATGAAACATGTGTTATTTCTATTTTTAGTAAGACTGTAAAATCTACATCAATCTACACAACTTGCTATCAATTAGCCAATCCAGTTAACGTATACAACAATTGATCCTTTGAATCATGAATGTGTCATAACAATAAACATGACCTAAAAATACATTATTGTTTCCAAATTTAGTAACAATAAATCCATGTGACTTATCAACCAATGAAAAATGGTGTTGTGTATCATTAGGGGATTTAGAAAGATTAAAGCCAGAAAAGTCACTCAATAAGTCAGCTGGTAATCTGACAGGAAGTGAGGAAATTGTCCACCGACTGGTGAACATAATACCGGTAACCATGGTAACAGAATTATATTCCCTGATGTATTGTTTAGTCTCATGACATTCTACAAACTCATCATGTTTTATAATATTGGTTATGTCACTGCCGAGATTAATCTAAATTACAAAAAATTACATGTATTCTTTCATGCACAAGTCTCAACAGCTGCCTATGTTTGCTGTAATATTTGGCTACAAACTTTTAATAATGCAAAGCAGATGCATTTCGTGACAATTTCTTCCCTACTTTTACTATGCAAATAGTTATTACCAATTAAAAATCTCTCTCTCAGAGAGCAGAGTAAGTTAATGTGCAGGCAGTGTTTACTTTAATTATTCTTGTACAAATCAAATCAAATCAATTCATTCTGCACAGTAAAATATTTTAAATTATAAACTTAATGTGCATATAATAGTTTTTAGATATCAGTTCTTGATTTCTGAGTGAGAATTATACTTAATAGTTTTCAATTTTCAATGGTATTTTCAGATAAAATGATTAAACAAATATTGCATTTACCATAATGTTCATTTATTATTAAATTTATTAAACTAGCTGGCAAAAATATATAATGCAAGGCTCTTTTCATTGACAAAAATTATATAATTCTCGGCAACAGTCTTGCATAATGTTTTTGCTAACAAGTTGCCGAATCATTTAATAAATTTGTGATGTGTAAACTGACAAAACAAAGAGGTGAGAACATGGCAAGAATGAAATTGTTGTTTTTTTGCTGACTTTTTAAGAAATGCTGTGAACATTCAAATTATTATCTTCGTCTGCAAAGCATTGAATCACTACTAATCATTGATATTTAAAATTCAACATAGTGTGTCGCATGTACAACTTATCTTACCTTTCCATGTTTCATATTATTTTTCCAGCAACCTTCATATTTTGCACCATTGGCATAGTAGAATGTTCCGTATCCGTGTCTCAGTCCGTTCACAAAGTCTCCGTCATACATGTTACGTAGTGGATACTGTGATCCGTGGACGCGCCTCAGTAACCAAATGTGCTGTCCCACACCGTGCTGAAAGGACCAGTATAAACAATATATTATTCCAACTTTATCTTATTTGAAACATGGAACAAAAATTGTTGAAGAAATGCACAGCTCAATTATTGGTATTGAAAGAGAACAGTAACTGTTGTTTACTGTAATCATAGATTAATAAGCGAGGTTGACTTTTGAACTGTTGTCAATATTATACCTATTTTAACATATTAGCACAACCATGGTTTATCACCCAACCATATCATTTTAGCATGCTGACTTCAGCATTCCCAACCATTCTTTGTAAACCTACAATCATTACCTCCAACCTTTCATACCAAGAATGTTATGTAATATACAGTAATTACGTTGATAAAATAGAATGAAATAATTAATTATTTGGCAAATTTGTCATTTTACATTAACAGGCAACTGATCTACTATACATTAAATGTATTTTATATGTTATATAATATTATGATGTTTTGACCTTGCAAAATGGTCTTGAATTAAAAACAGTACTGTTTAACCCTTTACTTCATATGGACAACTTTTAACACCTCTAATACAGGAGGCATTTGAAAACAGTGTAGAACCAGTATAGATAACTCGTAACGAATTTAATTTTAAATAATTCAATTCCTAGAAGTTGTTTAAAATGTACAAAAATATATACTTATTGATAAATTAAATGTACAATGAATGTTTTGAGTTAAGCAGTCATTTGTGTCCTATTATTTGGGGCTGGTGTTACTCGGGCGCACACATACCTGAATTCCATTTTCCCACTGTCCTGTGTATATCTGATCTCTGTCAATCCACTTCATGGTTCCTTCCCCATGTCGCACATTGTTGAACCACATACCCTGGTAAATGTTGCCTGTCGGATACTGTCGGGTGCCCCAGCCATGTCGTACATTGTTCACCCAGTCACCCTCAAAGTAAGATTTTCCATCACTGTCATAATCCATACGACCCTGAAGGATGGTAATATATCATTATGAGAATATTTCACGAGTCTGAAGTTCAGATAGAAAATTTCATCCCAAGGCAAGGCTTTTTTCCTCATCAAACAGAGAGCAATATTCATGTCCTTTTTTCAAATGGAAGCCAAAAAAATTCCAAAAATGGAAAAAAAAATAAACACTTTTTTTCGTAATTTTTCTTAAACATAAGGGGTGAAAAACACTGTATATGAAATTTTATTGTAAACTTTGAAAGTTAATGGTTAGAACATGATCTTAACAGTGCTGTTTTAGTCCCCCAATAACGAAGGCTTGGGCCTCTTCCAAATTTACATGTAAAAAAAACCGCAAGGGATAACTGTTTGGGCAGAACGCGGCTCTGCTGAGTTAATGCGAAAACAGTTAAAAGCCACAAATAATTCATTTTCTTTCATGTACATGTGTATATATCAAACACATTACATAATTAATCCAATTTAATTCAGCATCCATTCTTTTACCACATTTGCTATTGATATTTCAAATCATATCATTTACATCATTTATGTTTATACATCATAGTGGTAGGAGGATTACATATAGGAGAGGCAGTTGGAGGGGTACAGGTTGTTACTGGTAAAAAGCTTTATCCCTGTCTAGTATATAAGGCCATAACAAATTATTTGCTAGATAATCATCCTTGACCCACCCCTAACTTTCATGCCACCCCCACCCTTTTTATTTTCATAAAAAATAAAAATAAATTATTATTATCATTATTTTTTAAGAAAAACAACAAAACAAAAATCAAAAAAAAAATCTCCCCCCCCCCCCCCCCCCATTCCCCTTCCCCTTTTTAATAAAATTGTTAATGACAATCTAGCAATTATAATAACAATGGCCTAAGAACAAGTTTTCGTAACCTGATACGAAGAATAGGCAGCCAGTCTTGGATTGAAAACCAGGAAATATTGCTGACAAGGTGAATGATTGACCACTGTTGAGCTAGCTGGACCATGAATCATAGGTACCACAGAATCATTTTGAATGTTTTTCAAAGTAATTATAAGTCACAACACCTCATTGTGTGCCAATGTAACAAGACAAATGATTGATTGATTAAATATTTAGCATCATTTTTTATGCCATTGAGGGCTAACAGACATTCAATTAACCTAACCATTGCTTCCTGGGACCCTGAAAGGTAAACCAGTACTCGAGTACACTCCAATGATAACGAGACGCAATGTCGTATATCAATCATCACAGAGGCTGTTGCCGAGCGGGGATCGAACTCACGACCCCTGGACTGATAGTCAGACGCGCTATCGACTTAGATAAACCGGTCCAGTGTAACAGGATGAAAAAAATATAGAGTCAGTCAGGATCTTTCAATGACAGAATAAATGAATAAATGCTCTGCTGACATGTTCCGTACAGGGAATTACTTCAATGCTTTGAACGTTTGTTTACTCTTGCCTGCTTCATTAATTTGTTACATTAATTGTATCAGACAATCAGATAACGGGGGTGGGGGGGCGGGGGGGGGGGGGGCATGTATGACTTCAGTTGTTCCAAGAATTGAAAGAACAACTAAGGATAATTATACTTATTTGAACGAACTATAGGGTGCCATGAACGCAGTAGTGAGAAACAATGATTCCAGTTGCCTAGCAATTGGCATTCTGACATTGCCCAAGAGATGGAAGTCAACCAAAAGATCGACGGAAGAAGATATTGAAGGACTGTTAATAAATATTGTAAGCACATGTTATCACAGAACTTTGTAACTTATCAATTCTTTGTTATTTTTGACTAGCTCTCATAATGCAATATCAGTTGTTTTTTTTCAGCACTGACCTTTCAACTGTCGTGGGTTGGAATTTAGCTCAGTTTAATTAAATTACTGTATGTGAGAAATTTGACTGGTTACTTGTGGATGGATGGTGTATTTACTTCCCCCACTGGTTTAGTTTATACTAATTTATTTTAGTATGATTTCCAATAAAGCTCTACTCGTATATGAACTGCTCTAAAATCCGCTTGCTGAGTAGAACCAGTAACAATGGTTGTTTTTTTAAAGGCACTGGGTCAAGCTGGGGATTAAATCAGCAACCTCTTGCATGTGTGGCTGACACTCTATCTGCAACACTAACGCCCAGCCTTCACTGGTAAAACTGGTGGCCACATATAATAAACTGGTATGTGGTGAAAATAGTGTTTAAACTTGGCATTCCAAAAAGTGAAATGTCCCATTAAACTTCTAAGTCACAAACTTACACCAACAGACTATTTATAAAAAAAAAACTGACACTTTTTAGTGATTAGTATAGTTTCAAATGCATTAGCATTAATAAATTATAAGAATGCTGCATTTTATATTTAATATTACCAATTCCACTTAAGTTGGTAGGTAACGTAGTTAACAGAGTGTGGGCCGCTCATGCCACAGGTTGTGGGTTCAATCCCCTATTCATCCTGATGTCTCCTAAATAACAAGACTCAGTACTGGTTCTACCCAGGAAGTCAACTCGATGGTGGTTAATATAAGCTTTGAGCTTCTTCATAATCGAGATAAAATAAATAAGCATAAACTTAGAAAGCTATATTTTACAATTACCTTTCCATGCCTCTTTCCCATGGCCCAGTCTCCACAGTATGACATTGTGTTGTCTCTACATTTGAATGTGCCCTGCCCATGTCTCTTGCCAACAACAACCTCGCCATCGTATGTACTGTCAAAACAGAAAATTAACTCAAGTTATACTACTTTACCTATATATTTGTTTTAATATAAATTAAAAATGCCTCTATATTTTATGTCCACGAAATGATCAAGCTCTACCTAATCAGAAAGATACCTATGTAACTTGAAGAAATGAAAACAATTTTCTACAACATTTGTTACTTTCTTAATATTTTATCCTAAAATATCACTTATACCTGATGCCTCTTTATGGTTTTTACTATATTACACTTTCATCAATTAAGTTTTTCCACCATATCATGTTTTTTCATTTTTATTCTTACATGTACCGGTATATGGGGTCCTAATTATGGCCGAGTGGTCTAAGGCACTTTTTTTAAACCCTTTACTTCATATAGACGCCTTTGGACACCTTAAATAGAATGCTTTTGATTTATTGGGTGAATTATGTTTATATTAACTGACAGAGTGGAAAACAGTGCGGGAAGTGTTCAGATTGCTCGTTACGAGCAATCTGAACTCTTCCTGCACTGTTTTCAAAGGCCTTCTGTGATTGGTGTGGGAAAACCCGCATCTATGGAGTAAAGGGTTAAGGACTGTTTTCTCTCATCGCTGTGGCCATGGATTCAAGCCAAAAACTTCATTTATACGAGAAAGTTTTTAAGTTACTTGCAATGGTGGTTCTACTCAGATTCTTTCTGAGGTCTTCCTCCACCAATACAACTGGATAATGCTATATATAGCCCACAACGTGTTGAAAATGGCATTTAACCCCATTCTTACATAAATAAACGTCTTTATTATCATTATTTCTATAAAACCTTTACCATTTCTGCTTTTGTTATCAATCTATATACATCAGAGTCTAAATTAAAATATTGTTTGTTTGTCGCTTCAGGCCAACCCAAAACAATCGTGCTGGTCGAAGAAAAAATTTTGTGGGGTTGGGGGTCAAAATTTTTTTTTTTTTTGTTTGGGTGAATATATTCTCGGCCTACACATATCTTTAAAATGATTCTCTGATTGATTACAAATAAAAAAAGAAAAAAAAAGAATTAACCTACCTACCTACCTACCTACCTACCTACCTACCCCTAAATGGTACGAGTCAGAAGCGGCATTAACAAGCAATTATTTAAGGGTTGCCTAGTAAAGAAAATTTATATAAGCAAAAGTGTAATTTACAATTGCCACACATTACACAATCATATTACCATTAGTTATGTTAAAAGTTCTGTCAAAACTTGCAAAAAACATAAAATGTCTCCACACAATTGTACCTAATATCTAACTAAAACAAATTGATCTGTTTTGACTTGTAAACTCTTCCTAGTGTATAATATTAAATAAATATTTATACATGTAAAGCACACATAAACCAACTAAAGCATAACCTTTGGAAGTCTACTTGTATAGTCATGAAACAGGGAAGTGAACAATCAACGTTATAATCACATATCCAGTACTCATGTTACTGATACATAATTATTCAATATTTAACCACTACCAGTATTATAAACCAAACAGCCATGAAAAAAAAAATGACATGTCTGAATGGTAATTATTCAACAGATCTTTTATAATGCCACCATTTTGTGACAGGTTTTTCAACCTGGAGGTCATGAGGAAAATACTGACAATCATAATACTGCTGATTCGTTAGAATAGTATATTTGGGTAAATTTAACAGGCACTCATTTGTTAAAAAAAAAATTAAGTTGTGTTTTAGCCATTTTTAACACATAACAGGTTATTATATGTATATTTTAATGAATTTAACACTATTTTTAACACATTTCATGTTATTTAACCCTTTACTTCATATAGACGCCTTTGGACACCTCTAATATAGACGCCTTTGGACACCTCTTATATAGAAGGCTTTTGAATTATTGGGTGAATTATGTTTATATTAACTGACAGTGTGGAAAACAGTGCAGGAAATGTTCAGATTGCTCGTTACAAGCAATCTGAACACTTCCTGCACTGTTTTCAAAGGCCTTCTGTGATTGGGGTAGGAAAACACGTATCTATGGAGTAAAGGAATAATCTTGCCATATCCAGTTTTATTGATGGAGGATTCAACCTCAGAATGAATCTGAGTAGAACCATCATCCTTCCACAAGTAACTGGCAAACTTTTTTTATTTTTGGACCAGACAGGACTTTAACCTATGACCTCATCTTGAGATCACTCGGCTTTGGAGGACATTATAACATGACACATCCAGTTTTATTAGTAGAGCAAGACCTCAGAATGAATCTGAGTAGAACCACCCTCCTTCCTCATCTAATTGGCACTAAGCTTGGTTCGAACCCAAAACCTCAGCAGGGAAAGATATGAGATCATGAGACAGTGTTATAAAGATCTCAACTCAGCCTTAGAGGACCCTAACAAACACAGATGTGTATAATAGATTCAAAATTCCCACACATAACAGGGAAGTGTTGAATTACCAGAAAAGAAATGCTAAGGAAATGTATTACAGGTCGTTTGAATGAAGTTAATTAGACGATAAATTATTCCCGCTGATTGGTTAAATGTCACTTGTTTATATGATCATGTGACAATAGGTCACTGTGAGCAGTCAGGGACCACTGAATAAATAATCATTCAGCAAAGGACAGTAGATGAAAATGAACCTAATTTTTGTTAGATCAGGTTTTTTCAGATAAATCCAGAATTGTATTATTCATATTCTTAAGCTTAAAATTTGCATCTTGTAAGATTTTATGTTTTTTGGTGGTATGAGAATAAAATATGAAAAGTCCAATCACTATATTGCTATTATTATAAGTTGAATGAATTTATGTATGTCTTGGTATTATTTGAGATTTGGGAGAGTTAGAGGAAGTAAAATTATATTATGAAAAATTATGATCACATTAAACGAGGAAACTTTTTTGGTATGCCAATGTATTATAAATAATTATAAAAAGATTAACCTAGTCTATCACCAATACAAATTAACAAAAATGTTAAGCTCATGTGTAGTTTATAGATAGTTTTATGGAACCATATTTATACATTTATTAATTTTATTTACAAAGCAAAATTACTTATCAAGACTTGTGTATTTGTTGAATTACTACAGTAATGACTAGTATAACCTTAAGCTGAAAGACTACCATAGTCCAAACCCTACAGTTCAATGAACCATAGAATAAATATAAGGATTAAAGTTGCATATTTACTCATTTCGTCCACAAAATTTACTGGAAAAAAAACCAGTGTAATAATAAAATTCAATAAATAAACACTTTTGGTCAGTTGCTTTCATAATAATACTATATTACAGGGTATAAATATATTTGCAATTAAAATAATATATTCTTAAAGGTTTGCTGCCTTTACGATTTTTGAGTCTATCTGAGAGGTCAACAGAAAATTTCAGTGACTATAATTATATATAATTATATCACCATCAAACATGATATATGTATAATTTGCATCTGTACGGTTAGATAATTATATTCTGAAAGTGAAATTTATGCAGGACTTCTATTCATTATCAACTTGACTTTGCAGTCGCAAAATATCGGAAATTGCCGAACTTTTTAAAATGTTATCTCCCTTACAAGATCGATGGACAAATATCCAAAGGGAACATAACTTTAAAGAAAAAACATATGAAAAGAAGGCTAAAAATTGTGTTTTTAAAGACATTTATATTTTGTAGCAAAACACTTATTTTCATGATACAATAATCAATACACAAATTAATTTTCAGTTGCTAATCCAAGTATACATTTATGGCATGCCAAAGAGAACCGATTTATTTTGACTCAACCTTGCTGATTGCATACAGTAGATTGAAATTATAGACAACAATGGCATGACAAAGAGGCGCAAGGTTATTTGGTATTTTTTAATTACTTTAAACTTTTCACATCACAACTCAAGTACATGACTCAAGTCAACCATGTTAACACAGACGAGTTCAAGATACCCAATTTGAATAAGGCAATAAATTATATATTAAATAAGCTTGACATAACAGATGAACTGATTTTGTAAAAAAAATCATTTAGCATGTTCAATTGATGTACGACTTCAAAGGTTTAATTATGAACCAAATTACTGGTAATACTTTATGACAATATCCTGTCGTTAAAATAAACAGATGTAATTACAGGATTGTATTTTAAAATGATCATGTTAAGTAACCGTCTACAGGTATAGATTTTTAAATAAAAACAAAAATTATGTGTCTTTCATTTTAAAAGACAAAACACAGCTATATATTCCTCCTATAAAAGACTTGTTAAAACTTCCTGTGTCATACTTTGTGGGCTTTTCCGTCACCTGTTGTTAACGGATATAACCGGAGACTTTATGCTCTAGGAAGATTATGAATATTTTATGGAACCAGTAATGGTGGGAAAGAGAACAGACAATGAGGTCGGGGCTTTTAAATTATTCATGGTCAATTATGTCCTCAGGTGGGAAAGACTTGTGAGTGCTGACGTGTAACACTACAACAATCTCTACCAATCAACTATACCAGATTATGTTCATACTCAATCGTGCCACTCCAGAACTCATGACTTACCCTCACCCAGATTTCTACAAACTATACAGTTGTACTAAGAGTACAAACACAGGTTTTCCAGTACCATCAGAGATTGAAATATATTACCTCAAGACCATGTGCATAATCAGAGATAATGTTTATCATTAGCTCTGGCATTTACACCAATCTGAAATAAGCTCAAATTTTCAGACCTACTCAAACTTAAGCTCTAAGCTTCAAACCTATTCAAACTTAAGCTCTAACCTTCATTCATACTCAGATTTGAGCTCTTACCTTCAGACCTACTCGGATTTGAGCTCTAACATTCAGACCTACTCAGATTTGAGCTCTAACCTTCAGAAGCTCTAACCTTCAGACCTACTCAGATTTGAGCTCTAACCTTCAGACCTACTCAAACTTAAGCTCTAACCTTCAGATCTACTCAAACTAAAGCTCTAGCATCTGACCAACTCAAACTTAAGCTCTAACCTTCAGACCTACTCAGACTTGAACTCTAACCTTCATACCTACTCAGACTTAAGCTCTAACCTTCAGACCTACTCAGACTTGAGCTCTAACCTTCAGACCTACTCAGACTTAAGCTCTAACCTTCAGACCTACTCAGACTTAAGCTTTAACCTTCAGACCTACTCAGACTTAAGCTTTAACCCTTAGACCTACTCAGACTTAAGCTCTAACCTTCAGACCTGCTCAGACTTAAGCCATAACCTTCAGACCCACTCAGATTTAAACTCTAACCTCCAGACCCACTCAGACTTAAGCCATAACTCTCAGACCCACTCAGACTTAAACTCTAACCTTCAGACCTACTCAGACTTAAGCCATAACATTCAGACCCACTCAGACTTAAACTCTAAACTCCAGACCCACTCAGATTTAAGCCATAATCTTCAGACATACTCAATCTTAAGCTTTAACCTTCAGGCCCACTCAGACATAAGCTCTAACCTTCAGACCTACTCATATTTAAGCTCTAACCTTCAGACCTACTCAAACTTAAGCTCTAACCTTCAGACCTACTCAGACTTAAGCTCTAACCTTCAGACCTTCTCAGATTTAAGCAATAACCTTCAAACCTACTCAAACTTAAGCTTTAACCTTCAGACCCACTCAGACTTAAGCTCTAACCTTCAGACCTACTCAGATGATAGCTTTCTTGTTCAGACATTTAGCTTCTTTTTTTAGTGATAATGTCATCAGGGAAGGGGGACATAACTTCTGTAAAATATTACCAACTTTTGGCAAACACTTAATTAACCTCCTGCATATTATAATCATACATAGCTCTACACACCAAATATTTATTAAATACATTGACATTTCTCAAGTGTTTGACCTGATTTTAATTTTAAAAAGGGGCCATAATTCTTGTAAAATTTAACCGATATGAATAAAAATCAACTTTGGCCTATATTTTGTAATAGGGGTAACGCTGAATCCCCGTCACCATTTTTTAAATGACATGGGCATAAAAAATAGAAGTATGAAGTGGGAGCTAAAACTTTATCGCCATGACAACAACAAACATGCACATGTACTGACCTTCCATCTGGCCACTGGTATATCCCTTTCCCAGTCACTTGGTTCCTCATAAAATCTCCCTGAAAGTACACAAAACATTGTTTTCAGCAACTGTAATAAAGTCTTGAATCCTCAAAATATTAAGTGGATCTTACATGGGTGCTCATTGTTGAATTTATTAAACAAGTTGGCAAAAATATTACGCTAGGCTCTACCAAGCATCATATGATTGTGCTAATGAGTTTAACAAATTCAACAATAAATGAGCACAAATGTAAGATTCTTTTCATCCCATAACTCAGAAACTTGATAGTGTAGCCAATACCTTAGCTAAACAAAGCACTTGAAGGAACCTAGTGGAATTAACATTTAAATGCAAATGGAAACACACTTAGAAACGCTGTGTTTTCTGTACCAGTCAGTTAAGTATAAATGTGTTAAAAATACACCGTGAGTTGATTGCTTTAAGCCTGCTGAAGATGTATTTATATACACTGATACATTTGTATTTATTGGCAGTTGGAACTAATATTTTTTTCTAATTGCATATAGTATATAAGGCCATCCTTAAAAACTATATTGTTTGCTGTGCTCTTACCTACCCAAACAAACTGCAGTTCCCCAAACTTTTTTATTGACTTCCAAAGTGTTTAATTTTTTGTTCATGATTTCTGTCCATTTTTCTTAAAAATAACTATGCAAAATAAAAATTTGGCAAACAAAAACAAAACAAACTATTATCCACATGAAAAAACTGGGTCGGTGCATAGCAAACAAATATATTTTTAAGGATGGCCTAACTGGCACTTATTTTGGTTATTTTTTTGCCAGTAAAATGTTTCAATTAACAATAATTTAGCAGATTTCAAAATAATAATAAAAACAATGTAGTCAGTGACTGAAATTTTGAAAAGAGTTCTCCGATTGGATCATGTAGTGAATTACATAAAACTTGCCCCTAGAACCATATTGCGGCATTTCTATGGCGGTGTTAAGGATATATATAAAGAATACGTGCAAAATCTATTTTTCAAAAACTAAGGACACATCTTAACATTATTTTCAAAACATTCATAAGCAGTACTTAAAAAGTATTAATATAAAAATTGTAAGTATGTCTTTAACCTGAAATAACCTTAATTCAGGTGCACTGTATAGATTTATGTAATACAAAAAATTTGGCAGTTTCTCAAACATACAATCTATTGGTTTTATACATTTATATAAATACTCAAAGCTTTTGCTCTTGAAAATTATGCAAGAGAAAAATAATTCTCATTGATAGACCTGTAAGGTGAATGAAAATCCAATCTTTTCAAAAATGTAACTTTATCAAAAGTAAGCAGAAATGCTTGGATGAGCTTATGTTGTGTCTGAGCATATGTATCTGTCTTGCCAACATTAAATATAATTTATTTTATCTTATCTCAAAACTTTTTTATTTTTATGTTCTTGAGTTAGAAGGGTCCTCTGTGGCCACATGATCACCGACCTCTCACCACTGAGGTCATTGATACTTCTATTGCAGAGGAGACTATACAGAAGATTTTTTTTTTATATATCTAAAATTCAAGATGGCCGCCATCATTAAAAATAGTCTGTAGGTTCGAGTCCTGATCGCTCCAAATACTATGTGAGAAAAAAAAAGCTTCCATTAGTATGAGCTTACTTAAACAAACATATCCTACTTTGTGGTATTTGTCAGAGAAATATGCAAGCTGTGTCTCACAATAGGCTTAACATAATAACACTGATGATGCAAGTCTTAGATGTATTCAGCACACCTAAATGAGATGGCCGCCCTTGGTCTGATAATCAATTTCCTCATCTGCGACATATAAGCATTTGTCACATATATTTTTAAGCCCATTTTTTTTATATGTTATTTCAAATTACAAACTATTCTTGAAAGCTCATAATTTTACAATGAAGAAATTTGATAATAGTATAGGAAATTTGACTTGATATAAATGTTGGGATGGTTCATACTTGGTCTAATCAAAAGCACAGGCCCGTGGACAAGTTGAATATAATGTCAGAACTGTCTTTAACTTGTGTTTATCTACTGTAATAATTCTATATGAGATGCCATATTTATTGTTCTATTTTTTTTTGCATATGGGTTTAATGCAATTCAGTACATAAAAGGTTATATATGGCATATCCAGTTTTAATGGTGGAAGAAGACCTCAGGTTATATATGGCATATCCTGTTTTAATGGTGGAAGAAGACCTCAGGTTATATATGGCATATCCTGTTTTAATGGTGGAAGAAGACCTCAGGTTATATATGGCATATCCTGATTTAATGGTGGAAGAAGACCTCAGGTTATATATGGCATATCCTGTTTTAATGGTGGAAGAAGACCTCAGGTTATATATGGCATATCCTGATTTAATGGTGGAAGAAGACCTCAGGTTATATATGGCATATCCTGATTTAATGGTTGAGAAGACCTCAGGTTATATATGGCATATCCTGATTTAATGGTGGAAGAAGACCTCAGGTTATATATGGCATATCCTGTTTTAATGGTGGAAGAAGACCTCAGGTTATATATGGCATATCCTGTTTTAATGGTGGAAGAAGACCTCAGGTTATATATGGCATATCCTGATTTAATGGTGGAAGAAGACCTCAGGTTATATATGGCATATCCTGTTTTAATGGTGGAAGAAGACCTCAGGTTATATATGGCATATCCTGTTTTAATGGTGGAAGAAGACCTCAGGTTATATATGGCATATCCTGTTTTAATGGTGGAAGAAGACCTCAGGTTATATATGGCATATCCTGTTTTAATGGTGGAAGAAGACCTCAGGTTATATATGGCATATCCTGTTTTAATGGTTGAGAAGACCTCAGGTTATATATGGCATATCCTGTTTTAATGGTGGAAGAAGACCTCAGGTTATATATGGCATATCCTGATTTAATGGTTGAGAAGACCTCAGGTTATATATGGCATATCCTGATTTAATGGTGGAAGAAGACCTCAGGTTATATATGGCATATCCTGTTTTAATGGTGGAAGAAGACCTCAGGTTATATATGGCATATCCTGTTTTAATGGTGGAAGAAGACCTCAGGTTATATATGGCATATCCTGATTTAATGGTGGAAGAAGACCTCAGGTTATATATGGCATATCCTGTTTTAATGGTGGAAGAAGACCTCAGGTTATATATGGCATATCCTGTTTTAATGGTGGAAGAAGACCTCAGGTTATATATGGCATATCCTGTTTTAATGGTGGAAGAAGACCTCAGGTTATATATGGCATATCCTGTTTTAATGGTGGAAGAAGACCTCAGGTTATATATGGCATATCCTGTTTTAATGGTTGAGAAGACCTCAGGTTATATATGGCATATCCTGTTTTAATGGTGGAAGAAGACCTCAGGTTATATATGGCATATCCTGTTTTAATGGTGGAAGAAGACCTCAGGTTATATATGGCATATCCTGATTTTAATGGTGGAAGAAGACCTCAGGTTATATATGGCATATCCTGTTTTAATGGTGGAAGAAGACCTCAGGTTATATATGGCATATCCTGATTTAATGGTGGAAGAAGACCTCAGGTTATATATGGCATATCCTGTTTTAATGGTGGAAGAAGACCTCAGGTTATATATGGCATATCCTGTTTTAATGGTGGAAGAAGACCTCAGGTTATATATGGCATATCCTGTTTTAATGGTGGAAGAAGACCTCAGGTTATATATGGCATATCCTGTTTTAATGGTGGAAGAAGACCTCAGGTTATATATGGCATATCCTGTTTAATGGTGGAAGAAGACCTCAGGTTATATATGGCATATCCTGTTTTAATGGTGGAAGAAGACCTCAGGTTATATATGGCATATCCTGTTTTAATGGTGGAAGAAGACCTCAGGTTATATATGGCATATCCTGATTTAATGGTGGAAGAAGACCTCAGGTTATATATGGCATATCCTGTTTTAATGGTGGAAGAAGACCTCAGGTTATATATGGCATATGCTGTTTTAATGGTGGAAGAAGACCTCAGGTTATATATGGCATATCCTGTTTTAATGGTGGAAGAAGACCTCAGGTTATATATGGCATATCCTGTTTTAATGGTGGAAGAAGACCTCAGGTTATATATGGCATATCCTGATTTAATGGTGGAAGAAGACCTCAGGTTATATATGGCATATCCTGTTTTAATGGTGGAAGAAGAACTCAGGTTATATATGGCATATCCTGTTTTAATGGTGGAAGAAGACCTCAGGTTATATATGGCATATCCTGTTTTAATGGTGGAAGAAGACCTCAGGTTATATATGGCATATCCTGTTTTAATGGTTGAGAAGACCTCAGGTTATATATGGCATATCCTGTTTTAATGGTGGAAGAAGACCTCAGGTTATATATGGCATATTCTGTTTTAATGGTGGAAAAAGAACTCAGGTTATATATGGCATATCCTGTTTTAATGGTGGAGAAGACCTCAGGTTATAAATGGCATATCCTGTTTTAATGGTGGAAGAAGACCTCAGGTTATATATGGCACATCCAGTTTTAATGGTGGAAGAAGACCTCAGGTTATATATGGCATATCCTGTTTTTATGGTGGAAGAAGACCTCAGGTTATATATGGCATATCCTGTTTTTATGGTGGAAGAAGACCTCAGGTTATATATGACATATCCTGTTTTTATGGTGGAAGAAGACCTCAGGTTATATATGGCATATCCTGTTTTAATGGTGGAAGAAGACCTCAGGTTATATATGGCATATCCTGTTTTAATGGTTGAGAAGACCTCAGGTTATATATGGCATATCCTGTTTTAATGGTTGAGAAGACCTCAGGTTATATATGGCATATCCTGTTTTAATGGTGGAAGAAGAACTCAGGTTATATATGGCATATCCTGTTTTAATGGTGGAAGAAGACCTCAGGTTATATATGGCATATCCTGTTTTAATGGTGGAAGAAGACCTCAGGTTATATATGGCATATCCTGTTTTAATGGTTGAGAAGACCTCAGGTTATATATGGCATATCCTGTTTTAATGGTTGAGAAGACCTCAGGTTATATATGGCATATCCTGTTTTAATGGTTGAGAAGAACTCAGGTTATATATGGCATATCCTGTTTTAATGGTTGAGAAGAACTCAGGTTATATATGGCATATCCTGTTTTAATGGTGGAAGAAGACCTCAGGTTATATATGGCATATCCTGTTTTAATGGTTGAGAAGACCTCAGGTTATATATGGCATATCCTGTTTTAATGGTGGAAGAAGAACTCAGGTTATATATGGCATATGTTGTTTTAATGGTGGAAGAAGACCTCAGGTTATATATGGCATATCCTGTTTTAATGGTGGAAGAAGAACTCAGGTTATATATGGCATATCCTGTTTTAATGGTGGAAGAAGACCTCAGGTTATATATGGCATATCCTGTTTTAATGGTGGAGAAGACCTCAGGTTATATATGGCATATCCTGTTTTAATGGTGGAGAAGACCTCAGGTTATATACGGCATATCCTGTTTTAATGGTGGAAGAAGACCTCAGGTTATATATGGCATATCCTGTTTTAATGGTGGAAGAAGACCTCAGGTTATATATGGCATATCCTGTTTTAATGGTGGAAGAAGACCTCAGGTTATATATGGCATATCCTGTTTTAATGGTGGAAGAAGACCTCAGGTTATATATGGCATATCCTGTTTTAATGGTGGAAGAAGACCTCAGGTTATATATGGCATATGCTGTTTTAATGGTGGAAGAAGACCTCAGGTTATATATGGCATATCCTGTTTTAATGGTGGAAGAAGACCTCAGGTTATATATGGCATATCCTGTTTTTATGGTGGAAGAAGACCTCAGAATGAATCTGGGTAGAACAATCATCCTTCCACAAGTAACTGACAAACTTTCTCAAATGAAGTTTTCTGACTGAGCTGGATTAAACCTACAACCTCAGCGATGGGAGTTAAGTGGCCATGAAACACTAGCACAATCCCTAGACCTAGAACTTTCCTCTAAATGCTGAGTGCAAACGAGGAAGTTTCTAGAACCATTTTTAAAATCTTTGGTATGACCCAGCCGGGGAATGAATTTGAACCCATGACCTTCCGCATGCGAGGCAAACGCTCTACCATTAGACAACGCCGCGTTCCACACATATATATATATACCTATTTTCTTTACCCAAGAAAGGACTTTAGTTCAGTATTTTTATACATTTGGCTGAAAATCAATGTCTCTTATAATGTCTCCCTTAAAAACATCCAATGGGTATTTTTAAAATTAAAAAAAAAAAAAATAAAAAACTTCCAAACAACTTGCTTTCAAATTTTACTTAATTAAAATATAAATTTGTTGGCAATGTCCCTAAAATAATCTTTTTTGCTTACGACAGAAAGAAAGAGTAGTGCACAGTAGTGACATGCACTAATTGTTCTGTGAGGCTATATGATATACAGATTTAAGTATGTTGGGTGATACGTCACAGCCACCGCTATGCAGAGAAGCTCTTCCTGTCTACGATTTCAGAGCTGCATGATTTCCATACCTTTATGATAATTTCTCCGTCATTATGGATTCTGAATGATTCTGACAAGAGTATATTACAGGGAGAGGAAATGAGAGGACAAATTAATTCCAATGATCTAAATTTGACGAAAGGCAATAAACAGATTTCTCCCTTGGGTCGGCTTATCAACAGACTGAATACAAGTCTATTACAGGGTAAAATTGATTTCTGATAGATCTACCAGCACATACAAACACAACTACAGAAAATTGATTTTTACAGACAAAAGAAATCTCTACCTGAGGTCCAGTGTAATTAAATGCAATTAAATTGCATTATCTAAATAAATAATAAAGGGAATGGAAACACTGGAAGTTGTTTTTAATGTTTGTTGAATAACATCCATATAAAACTATAATTAAACATCAACTTGCTAACTGAATGGGCTTGGCACCATTATCAACACCACAGGTTATGTAAACCAGTAACGGCACAATTACCCAGTTTTATTGGTGGAGACCTCTTAATGAATCTGAGTTATTCAGCAAGTGGCTGATAAAATTTCAGACAAAAAGGTTTTGGATCAAGATTGGCTCGAACCCATGACCTCAGCAGTGAGATAAGTGGTCATTAGATGCCAGTGCCAAAGACCATTCAGCCACAGTGGACTTAGCTACTTATGTCCTTATTATATAGATTTTAATTGGATAACTGAATAAATTTAATATATTAATATCAAAAGGGGTTGAAAAAAGTGCAAGTTTGAGGTCCGGAACTCTTGCTTTTTGGTGACGGACCCTTTTAATTTTACTTGTGCAAGGTCCATTGGACCATATAATTAATAATTGTCCCGAGAACCAACCTCCAACTGGTACACAACGACCATTGCCTGCATTTCCATTGGTGAAACCTTTGACCAAACAGTGAGCAATAAAAAAAGTAAGCAATTTATGTGATGCGACTTATGTATGTATCTTTGGCATTTTAACAACAATATAATATTGCATGTTCGTCCTTTTTACACACCTGGGAGAAGTGCTTCCTGTTTGCAACTGTCAAGTTATGCCATACAGTAATAGAGACCCTCTGTGGTATTGAAAAGCAATGTCTAGCAAACAAGTCTAGCCTTCAAAGGTATCAATTATCTTTTTTACCTAAAATAAGAGGCCCATGGGCCTTAACGGTCACCTGATTATCCAAAAAAACATTCACATACTGGTAAGTTTGTTCAGTCATAAGAAATAACATTTTTTGTCAATTCCTTTTATATAGATTAAGTAAAGTAGGCCCCATCCCTGGGGCCAAACCGTGAGATCCAGTGACATGCAATTTACAATTTTTATAAATGACCCATATACGTCCATTTATGGTCACTATTTGTTTCCTGGTGCTTTCTATATTAAAAAGATGATTTTTAAAGTGTACCTTGAATTTGACAGTTTTGGCACCACCCACAAGGCTCCAGTGGGGTGTGAACCATGCAATTCTCAATTTTTATTCACCCTTGGCCTTAGGTACCAAAGCTGCATACAACATTTCATTACAATTGAACTTACGTTTTTGGAGAAGAAGGCGAAAATGTTAATTGTTTAAGGATGGAAAATGCACGATGCACAAAAAAAAAGGTGATCACAAGGGTCACTTGAGACAAAGTCTCAGGTGACAACTGTATTCACACAAAATAATATAAAAAACTTGTGCCCCAAACAATAAATATGGCACATATAGTATATACACAAGGTATAATAACAATCCAAAACTACAATGACAGCTAATATTTAAAATATTCAAAATAGAAAAAGAATGCTAATGGATTCCAAGTAACAAGCCATGAATTCTCTATGAAAGGGTATATCTTGGCATTAGATACACGATAATCAATATAACCCGCATACATATGGAAAATATCAATATGAAATACAATGAGAATCAACAGTATGTCTTTACCGTCTCATACCAATTATACCCTATATGGTTTACATTGAATCCAATGTTATGTTTATAAATAGTGGTCGTTTCATGCATGTCCATCATTCTATTAATCTACCATTATAACATGTCCATCTATTCAGATATACTTTCCTTCAACTTTGCCCATCATTTCCTTTATTAATCCCTTTACTAAATTAAATTCACTCATCCAACCTTTTATTCAACCTGGGGTTGTATTCACCAACCATTCTTAAGAATATTCTTAGACTTGAACTCAAGAATGAATTTTGAAAAACACATTTAGAGACCTTTTTTGAGACCAAATTTTGCAAGCATGTCGGGACACCTGATATAAAGTCAAATAAACCCTTACACCTATTCTATCAGTCATGGCAAACTAGATATCTCAGGCTGAAATTTTTGTTTTCAAGCTCAAGTCTAAGAATATTCTCAGGAAAGGTTGGTGGATATATGATTCCAAGTCATTCCTTTTCCACCAATTCACTCTTCCCTTGGACAATGCCAATCTTTATTCATCATTCCATCCTTCCTTTCTTAAACAATTTTCATCATTATTCTTCATTTCACAATTCCTACCCTTAAACAATTTCCGTATTTATCCATCATTCCATCTTTCCTTCCCTTCAACCATGTCTTTCGATCATTCTATCCACTTCACCATGTCCATCTTTATCCATTATTTACCATTCCCTGGAACATTGCTCATCTTTATACATTCTTTCTCTCTTCCTTGAGACAATGTCCGTCATTATCTATCGTTTCACCTTTCCCTGGGACAATTTCCACCCTTATCTATCCTTCCTTGGGACAATGTCCATCCTTATCTATCTTTCCCTGGGACAATGTCCATCCTTATCTATCCTTCAACACTTTTCTAGGACAATGTCCATCCGTATCTATCCTTCCATCCTTCCCTGGGACAATGTCCATTCTTATCTATCCTTCCATCTTTTCCTGGGACAATATCCATCCATATCTACTATCCTTCCATCCTTTCCCGGGACAATTGCCATCCTTATCTATCCTTCCCTGGGGCAATATCCATCCTTAACTATCCATCCCTGGGACAATGCTCATCTGTATACATTATTATTATCTATCCTCCAACCTTTCCCTGGGACAATGTCCATCCTTATCTATCCTTCAACCTTTCCCTGGGACAATGTCCATCCTTATCTATCTTTCAACCTTTCCCTGGGACAATGTCCATCCTTATCTATCCTTCAACCTTTCCCTGGGACAATGTCCATCCTTATCTATCTTTCAACCTTTCCCTGAGACAATGCCAATCTTAATACATCCTTCAACCCTTCCCTTGGACAATATCCACTTTTCCTTGGGACAATGTTCATCCTTATCCGTCATTCCACCCTTCCTTGGGACAATGTCCATCATTATCTACTCTTTCCTGGGACAATATCCATCCTTATCTATACTTCAACCTTTCCCTGGAACAATGCCTATCTTTAAACATTCTTCCACCCTTCCCTGGGACACTGTCCATCTGTATACATTCTTCCACTCTTCCCTGGGACACTGTCCATCTGTATACATTCTTCCGCCCTTCCCTGGGACACTGTCCATCTGTATACATTCTTCCACCCTTCCCTGGGACAATGTCCATCTGTATACATTCTTCCAACCTTCCCTGGGACACTGTCCATCTGTATACATTCTTCCACCCTTCCCTGAAACACTGTTCATCTGTATACATTCTTCCACCCTTCCCTGGGACACTGTTCATCTGTATACATTCTTCCACCCTTCCCTGGGACACTGTCCATCTGTATACATTCTTCCACCCTTCCCTGGGACAATGTCCATCTGTATACATTCTTCCACCCTTCCCTGGGACAATGTCCATCTGTATACATTCTTCCACCCTTCCCTGGGACACTGTCCATCTGTATACATTCTTCCACCCTTCCCTGGGACAATGTCCATCTGTATACATTCTTCCACCCTTCCCTGGGACACTGTCCATCTGTATACATTCTTCCATCCTTCCCTGGGGCACTGTCAATCTGTATACATTCTTCCATCCTTCCCTGGGACACTGTCCATCTGTATACATTCTTCCACCCTTCCCTGGGACAATGTCCATCTGTATACATTCTTCCACCCTTCCCTTGGACAATGTCCATCTGTATACATTCTTCCATCCTTCCCTGGGGCACTGTCCATCTGTATACATTCTTCCATCCTTCCCTGAGGCACTGTCCATCTGTATACAATGTCCATCTGTATACATTCTTCCACCCTTCCCTGGGACACTGTCCATCTGTATACATTCTTCCATCCTTCCCTGAGGCACTGTCCATCTGTATACAATGTCCATCTGTATACATTCTTCCACCCTTCCCTGGGACAATGTCCATCATTATCTATCCTAGACAGGACGATAACCTTCACACACTTCGCTATATACATTTATTACATCATGATTAAATAAGGCATGGATGGACAGCTTTTACTCTTTGAATATTCAAATACTGTCTCAGGAGGTGTAAAATAAAATGGCTGTATGAAGTATGTCACACTGGCTGATGCCCATGTATTTCCAGGTGATTCAATAGTTCTGCACCAAGAAAAGAAAATTGTTACAAAACGCTGCAAATCAATACCCACTGCTCGGCATTCATAATAACAACAATTCAGATAAAAATCAGCCACTTAATGACTTCGAACTGCTTCACCAACAACAACACAGTAACTGCTTTAATAACGTCTCTACCACCATAAGACTGAACTTCCTTTAAATAACACATGTACAGTAAGCACATATATTTTTAATTTCCTATCCAAAGCCGGCAACTGATATTTCTCCAACCGTTATACTTAGATAGAAGATTCACTAAATTCTACTGTATCATTTACAAAAAAGTAACATGTGTTCTTAAAGGGATTAATCAGGATGTTTCAATAAATTACTTTTTCCCGACTATATCTTTCCTAAATATATTCACTGACCCCTTGTTGCCAAAATGATATATATTTAAATATGCTAAAATAATAGGTTTACATGTAGTAAAAACTGTTTCATCTTAGAAAGAGTCCAAGTGACGATGCGAAGGTCATCAAGCAGTATTTAAAAGTTGTCTATAGATATTAAGAATGAAGATTTGGTTTTCAAGTTTACCACTCAAATTTAAGCATCGATTTTGTCACATTTTGGTGCATTTTACATTTCAAACCATTCGGATATTATTAGTAATGATAATGAGATTCTTTTTATCCGTTTTAAAAATAATTTATTTTTCAAGACGTTTATAGCATTTTTTCCTGATATATTCCTTTGAATATTAAATAGCTATATTTGTATAGAAGGATTCATTACTACGATTTTACTGTCCAAGGATCAAACAAAGTAGAGCCTGATATGATTTGAGTAATACTATCTTGGTTTACGTGGATGACCCCCGGAAAAAACCCAGAGGGTGACCCTGGGAAAATGCCCAGCGGGTGACCCCAGAGAATGCCCAGAGGGTGACCCCAGAAAATGCCCAGAGGATGACCCCAGAAAATGCCCAGAGGATGACCCCAGAGAATGCCCAGAGGATGACCCCAGAGAATGCCCTGCGGGTGACCCCAGAGAATGCCCAGAGGATGACCCCAGAAAATGCCCAGAGGGTGACCCCAGAAAATGCCCAGAGGGTGACCCCAGAAAATGCCCAGCGGGTGACCCCAGAAAATGCCCAGAGGGTGACCCCAGAAAATGCCCTGCGGGTGACCCCAGAAAATGCCCTGCGGGTGACCCCAGAAAATGCCCAGAGGGTGACCCCAGAAAATGCCCTGCGGGTGACCCCAGAAAATGCCCAGAGGGTGACCCCAGAAAATGCCCTGCGGGTGACCCCAGAAAATGCCCAGAGGGTGACCCCAGAAAATGCCCTGCGGGTGACCCCAGAAAATGCCCTGCGGGTGACCCCAGAAAATGCCCAGAGGGTGACCCCAGAAAATGCCCAGAGGGTGACCCCAGACAAGAGGTGACAGCTGACATAAGGCAAGACTTTGTTAGTTTGTGAAATTCACCATCCCTGATTTTTTTCATTTATGAAACTTAAAAATTAAAAACTTTTTTTTTCTTGACCACCCATCTAATATTTTTTGAAAAAATCTATATACCAAAATATAAAATCAAAGTAACAAGAGCTAAGTGTCTTGGCTGCACTGACCCACCCAACACAAGTTCATTGTCCAATATAAACTAACATTTTTTTTCATATATTATATTACTAAATATCATAGTATACATATAACCAAATTAAAGTTACTTTTGAAGAAAAATTTTCTCTTTGGATTATCTGTAAGTGTTTCATCAATTTGTGTGCAACTTAAAGCCACATCGTGAATAGCACACATTTATGGTAATGTTTGTTTGCATGACACAGTTTTCCGAGTTTTATAATGATGACAAAATTACCAAACCAGACTAATGAACCAATGGTCAATCCGGGAAATATTCTATAAGGAGAGATTCATGAGGAAGTTGTGTCCAAGTAAACAAACAAGAAACATTACCAATACAGGCAATTGTTTTAGATTTAAGAAAATTTAGGTATACTCTACAGCAGGACTTCTAAAATTCCCTAATGCAAATCGGTCCAGATTTTTTACTGCCGTATGAATCACACTTATATATATATAGTCTACAGGGCTTTTTCGCCTGATCAAACAGAGGCCGATATTCAGCTACTTCCTAATTAAAAAATCATGTATTTTTTCCCCAAATGAGGTAAAACAATTCCCAAAATGGACAACTGGATGGAGGGACAGGATTAACACTTAATGCACCTTCATTGAATTGTGAGGGCAAAAAGATGGTTTTAAAATGAGCCATATTCTGATCCAGTTCCTGGTCCCCCCCAAAAAAACTACCTTTGAAGATTAAAATATTAACCTCTTTTTGAAATTCAAAATACTTCTGAATATGCCACCTTAATTCCCATGCTGTCGCGACCCTTTTTATTTTCATAAAGAAAAAAAAAGAAAAAAATAGTAAAAAGAAAATTCTCCCCAACACTCCCCCTTTTTAAGAAAACTTTCGATGATAATCTAGCAATTCATTTATAATGGCCTTAGATGCTAATTTTTCATACCTATTTGATGGCCTTGACCTTTTGTCATCTTCCTAATCTGTATTTTATTTATTTTACTTTCTATGTACATTTATTGATATATGGCAAAAAAATAGACTGAAAACCTCAAATAATTTATGCAAATGATGTTATCTAGCATTTGAGGGAAGTTTGTCTATTTTTCGTTCAAAAATCTAGTAGGCAGCAATTAAATGTTCGGAGGTCATTAAAATTTATAAAAGCATGATACAGGCTTGTATTTCAATTATTTTATAATGAGTTTGCATTTATACAATTCAATAGATTTACAACCCCAGCGATTTAAAATTCTGCATTTAAACCTATGAAATAGTACAATTTATTGTGCTAAACATTAGCTTAGGGGTTTAATAGTTTACAAAACTGTAAAGATTTTGAAGTTAGCCCACAGTATTGGTTATCATGATTTTTAAGTAATACTGCTACTATCATGAAATCACTTAATACAAACCCACTGGGAATATTTCACTTTTTAATTAAATAAAATACTGGTACACGGTTACGCCTTATTACAAGATGATCAGAAGTTGAGATTTTCATTTTTTCCCATTCAAATGTTATTAGTTTAAACTTTCAGTAAGATATCATCAATGAAAAAAGACCAATAGGATTGAAGAGGGGAGATTTCTAAGGTAGTCAATTTGAAATTTACCGGTATATAAAATAGACCGCTATTCAGAAATATTTATGGAATCCTAGGCAGTATCTTGTTTAGGGTTTGGGGCGTGGCTCTTCAACAGGGGAAACAATTTGCAGATCTATGTAACCACTGGATTATGTAAGAATATAACAAGATAGGCGATATAAACTTTGTCGCTTACCCAGTTAAAACAATGATGCTTGTAGATTTCCGGATGTTAACGGATATAACTGAGATTATATCATTTATGCTAAAACATTTACATTATTCCACAGGCCAGGTCATATTCAAATATAGGTGATAATAGCAAGTTTTGATGATAAACAACATTGCTGCTAGAGATCTAAACTCCTGCCCCTATTCTCTACCCACCAGTGATTTGTGACCAAAAAAATTGACAGATTTCATGTAAAAATCATTTTTAAGTCAGAAAGGACTAAAAATACATTTCTGTGATATATCACTTACCTCATACACGACATCATCCGACCATTTGTAACGCCCCTTGCCATGCATAAATCCATCTGCAAATTGTCCTTTAAACTCATGACCCCCAGCAAATTCCGCTTCACCTTCCCCATGATATAGGCCACGTTCTTTTCCTCCTTTATAGCTGAAACAAAGAAAAGTTACAGAAAATTTAACATTTCGCACAGAAAAAAAATTAAATAGACGAAGCACAAAAAGTGGTATTGCGGATGCTTCATACTGCAGTTCATTTTCAGATCTATAAAGTAGCTAACAAAAGAGAATGAGTTCTGGTGACCTTGTTGGAAAATCACATTTAAATAAGCATGGCACGTTGAAATCGCTTTTTACTCATGTTCACGCATCAAAGAAATATTTACACAGGTCAATAAATGTGTAATCACATGGAAATATAAATCTCTAAGTATATTTATAGCTGGTTAAACCGTTTATGCCCATCCTTAAAACAGCAAGGGGCTCGTTTCACAAATTTTCTTAAGTTTATGAACTTCTTAGTGTAAAATTTGAAGTTTTAAAATAAAGTCTGGAAATTCACATCAGTTTATGAACTTTCACTAGCCTTGTAAATTGTTCTCTTTTTAAAAATAATGTGCAAATGAAACGTTCCTAGGTGTCACAATTTGTTTGTATGAAATTCCTAAGACTAACCAGGTTAATGAATGGGCCCCATGTGTTTAGTAAGACTTCCTTAAAGTTGTGTTACACCCTCGAGAAGGTTTCTCAATAAGACTCAAAAGTAGAGTCATAAAAACAACAAATATTAAATCACAATATATATTACATATTTTTTCATGATTATCAATTATAATATATTACTGTTTAAGTTCATAAATTTGAAACCTATATATTACACAGGATAACACATTAAGTTTTACAACTTATTTCCAGTGACGTCCTTAAAGTGTTAGAATAAAACGGGATTTCCAATAATGTGAGCCAAATGACAAAGCACCTGCATGAAAAATCGTAATTTTACTGAGCCCACATTGGTGGTAGGAAAAATGTGTTTTGTGTTGTCTATTTAACATTAATGTTTCACTAGTCACCACAAAATTTCAGCATAAATTTAATAAATTTACACTTCGATTAACAATCCAATTGATCAGCAATCATTATGCACAATTTGTTTATATCAGATGATAACTCCACCTAGTTTATTTACATGTGCATTTTGATTGATTGACCGGATTTACACAGTGTAAAATTGGTCATCAATTGGGGGCATATAGTAAATATTTCCTGCAACCAGCTGGGGATTATGCCAGAGGTGACTAAAGGTGTTGTCAGACTGATGCATCTGCCTAAATTGCTGTGCATAAAAAATATGCATCTGTCATCATTTCCACACATAAAAAGGTACTTGAAACATTGTGTGACAAGACTCAAGGTATGCATCCATAGAAATACCTACTCATAATGATACAAGCATCCTTGCAAAAACCCACTCCTTAAAATGAAATTCTGAATCTTTCTGCAAACCATATGGACATTACACAAATAACAATACATCATGAAGTATCAATCTGTATTTCTTACATTATCTATTTACATTTCTTTGAAACGAAAGAATATACAAAAATACATTTTTTTCACTTTAACAACCAAATATCATTAATAATACAAACAGTTTTACCTCACAACAATAAGTTCAGATAATGTTGGTTCATCGTAAACCGGCTCAGGTGAAGGATTTTTTGGAGCAGTCTCTGTTGTTTGTTCTTGCATTTCGGTCAATTCCGTCTCTTCTGCTTGAGGTGTGTCTCTTTCACTAGATCCACAATTTTGAAGTGCATCATCTAATTTTTTAGCACTTCTTTTTTCGCCTTTTTCGCCTTTTTTCGATTTCCCATCTCCTTTAGTTGCCATGTCGAATCTGCAACCAGCGTAAACAACGAAAGGAACGGAGTAAATTTTACTCCTTTTTATTTTAAAAATATTTAAAATAAAAAGTTATTTCAACATTTAAGTATTTGTAAAGAATAGTTTTGAAAAATACTGGTAAATAAAAGTTTACAAAAAAATTCTATTTATTAAAATAATAATTATTATTGCGGTGTTTAGATAAAATACACCACGTGTATTAAATTATAACAGGTGCGTGGTGCCTGCACCTATTTCAACAATCTGATCACCTCGGCCTTTATGCTACGCAATAGACCTCTGACATAATAAGGCGCCATTTTGGAAATACTTTCAGTCACATGATAAAGTAAAATGGCGGCCCCCTTATGTCACCTGTTTATATACATGTACGTTGAAAATATAAACGTTTGTTAATCAAGACTGATATTTTAAATTTCCCTATAAACATGACCCATGTCGACTTTATAAACAAAAAAATCGATATAACAACGCCATATATAATCAACTTAATGACGGATACATTATTTGTTACTTTCACGCGAATGAACACAGACTTGTAACACAGGCGATTCGCGTTGGTGTATTCTAGAGCTATACACGAGGTGTATTCTACGGAGGATACGGAAATACCCGATGTTTCACGATTGCTATTTCAAAGTAAAATTTTCAAGGCTTCCATATACTCCCGGGGAAGCACTTGACCTGAAAATATATGTGCCCTATGAACTTTAAAACATGCACAAACTCTACATTGCAATCTAAATTTGTTGGTCAAAACTCTATGTTTAAATCATTTTAATGGGGCGAAACTCTACATTCAAACAAATTCAAGGCACTTGTGAGACCCCCACATAGAATATGGATCAATAATGTGGTGTTCAAATTTAAAAAAAAAAAAAGCAATTGAAAATGTTCAAAGACGAACGACACAGATTGTGGGTAATCTCAGACAGTTTTGTTACCAGGAGTTATTGTGGAGATAGAGCTAGCTGATATGGTAAAGGCATACAAAATTATCAAAGGAAATGAAAAGATGGAAAAACGCAAATTTTTCAAGTTTCCAAATTCAACGACTAGAGTGCACTCATTAAAACTCATTTAAACTCTATAAGAACAGACCAAGAACAAATTTGATGAGGAGATTCTTTAGTCACAGGGTGGTGGATACATGGAATAAACTCATTGACTATACAGTCAACGCTCCTATCCTTAATGCTTTTAAGGCAAGAATTAACAAGAACGAGGTGACCCCAAACAAATTTCTGGCAAGCTGCTACTTATAGACAATGTTAAGTTTTTAACCATTTTTCAACTACAATGAGAACGCTTGAAATGTGAAGAAAAACTATGTAAATAATGATGAAAGAAAAATTGTGTAAATATTAATAACGAGTGTAAAGTGTGGATATTAACATCATATGAAAAGTGTTACTATCGTGAACAATATAAATCAGTGAAAACACCAAAAAGGGACCATACTAACCTCTGGTTTATGTGCGTTTACACAGTGTTGTCTACAAACAATATGAACAATATGGTCATTCATATAAGGGTCAAAACTCTACAGTTAATCTAATAAAACTTTTTTTAAACAACGGTTATGGATTTAAATAAGAATGAAATATAAAACACTTTTTTTTGTATTTGAAGAAAATGTATTGCAGTGAAAAACATTAAAACTACTACACATTTCAACATTTTTTTATTAAGGATTGAACAAGGGGTCAAATAAATGTCTACATTATGTGTCCAGAAAGGAGGGCCAATGCTCTACATAGCATTATGCCAAGGACTTGTATAGATCTTTAGAATTCCTTGATTATGCGGCAAGAGAAATAGGGGTACTTCTTATGTCCAAAAGAGGGGTCAAAACGCCCCCCCCCCCCACCTCAACGGGGAACGCACATCTAACAATTTATGTAAAAGAAATTGGTTGCCCGTGAATGTGAATGGTTAATTTGTCAAATTTTTCATTCTTTGCATGCTTTTTGATCATCATTTAGTAGAGAGATGCAATTAGTTTCCTATTTAAATCCTTGATAATATAAATAGAATATATTAAAATACATATGTGGGTAAATACTTTAAGATTTTACAAAATTATAATTTGATATATGAGTGTTTACACTGATGCCGGATCTGATCAAACTGCTAATTTAAAATTATGACAGGTTACGAACGCGAACATTCAATATAAACGATTAACGGCCGTTGTGAATTTCTCTGACATTGTGTGGTCAATATTGTAACTTGATTTTATACTACAGTATTGAGCCTTGATAGATAACAAAAACACTTATTGAAATTGGTATAAACAAAGTAACTGATAGGACGGATGGGGGTTAGCACCATTTTAACCGCAAACTTCTTATCTATTTAAGAACTGACATTTTTACATCACAAACGTTCCCCCTCCATCAGTACTTTTGATGCTTTGATTTAACTTAAACAGCATGTTAATCGTTCAGTTTAAACTAGAGTGCTTTGGTTGTAATGTGTATAATTTGCATTTGCAGTACAGACTCGCCATAAATATCTTCTAAAATAATCGTAGACATTAAGCATTTATAGTAGTATCTAACATTATTGTGATACGAGTTAAAATAATCGGTGTGATTTCGACTATAACACCGGGCATTCACTGCGAGACTGATTTTATATCTTCTGCTCGGAAGGAGGAGCAAAATATGGTTCGTCTTTTAAAGGTGTAACCCCACCATTGATTTTTGTTCTTTATTCTATAGTAAATAATAAAAGTTTGAAGGCTTGTCATTCATAGAGGGTCCCAAATGAAAGAAGTGAAACCTACATTTTACTGTTTGTCAACCTCTGCACTATCAAAATATGATGAGAAAAGTAGGGGTCATGTGTCAAATAAGAGATTTTTTTCATGCTCAGTGTGTACACTGGTGACAAAGTGAAAGTAGACTTCCGAAATCATGAATTCATACCCCAATTTCCAAGCATCATTTTTTTTTTCTAAATTCACAATTCAAACATGACAAAGCTATCAAAATGTTCAAAATACATCAATAATGCCATTCAAATAAAAAAATGAGCATTAAAATAAGGAAAATGTATTTTTAAAGAAGAAGAATTGAGGATTATTTACAACCGCCATTATGCGACTACCCCACGGAAGCACTTCCTTTTTGCAATGGTGGCACTATGCCTTAATCGGGTATTATTGCTCAAGTGTAACATCATTTGAATGTAAACAATATGTTAAACATAAACTTTATTCCACAATAAATGCATACATTGTGTATATCGTGCTAAACATGACACTGTGTTTCCTTTTCAGGTGGAAGAATCCAAGTGACTATCTGATCCTGGTGCGAGAAGCGATTTCCTTCTTCATAATTAATGAGCTCTTTATGACTGATAACATGGAGTCGTCTGCTTTGATTGAAACTGTTTGTACAACTTTAAGTTTGACTGTTGTGGCATTATGTGTTGTGATGAAACTTCCACAGATTTGGTCGGCTTTTAAATCTGGCGATACAAATGGCATTAGTTTGGGAAGTGTCCTGTTGGAACAATCTGGGTAAGCCATAGATAATTGAGATATCCAGCTGATACTATATGTGTAGTATACTGGTCATTGCTAATACCGCAAGTCTAACACTTGTCAACCATGTAAATAATGGCATCAATAAGAAACAGTTATAAAGTTACTTAAGTGTGCTCAGCAATCATTCTAAAAGTTAATTCTCATAAATATACTTTTAAGAACAATAAAAACACAAAATGATAGCGGTTATTCTGATGTGCTGTTGGCCATATTGATTTTTTACCATGATACTTAATACCACGAATCAGCCAATCAATATGAACCAAGTCCTGTAATATAATTAAACATTTAAAACAACACAAACAGTAAGTTTTTACATTTAATTTGTTTTAATGGTTATATTTTTTAACAGTTAAATTAACTTTCCCTGTCACAGAGAGGACACAAAAATGATGAACCCCTTCTCAGAACTCTTACTGACGTACAATATTTTAGGTGTACCCAACCGTTACAACTGTCACATTGTCCCTAGGTTAGAAATTCCACTATATAAGCATTGGTGAAATTGTCTGGTGATAATTTCTTGCATATAATGCACAGTTCACTTTCATTGATTTCTTCACTGAAGTCCGAGTTGGTGTCGCTGTTGACAGGTTTACCAGATCTTGGTGCATTCAGTCCAGATGTTCCTGGTTGAGGTGAGGAGTCTTTAACTTCATTGTTCTTATTTTTCTTTGTTGAACTTTTCTTTATTTTTTAGCTTGCCGGGACGAAGTCGTTGGTGTCGTCTGTAGACTCCCAGGTTAAACTTTTGTGTTTAAGTTTTAACATATCTATGCAACCACTTGTTGGATGTGAATGAAACTTTGCATGTGTCTTCACCATCATCAATGGAACACACATAGACAAGAACCATAACTCTGGATTGGATTTTGGCACAGTTATAGCCCTTTTTGGATTTAGACACCCAGAAGCGAGCTGTGTTGGTTTTCTGACAACTCTTGTTTGTTGTTTGGTTTTGAGACATTCCTTAAGTGCAGGCCTGGTGAGAAGGTGCTGATTTGATGGAGACATCATATTGCCTTGCAAACTGGGTTGATTTTTTCTTTTCTTTTGTGGAACAGCAACTTTTGTAATTTTTCTTATTCCAAGAAAGAACAATTTTGTTGTTTCATTTTCTTCTGGCAGGTTCTCACTTTCTTGTTCAATTTGTGCTGTTTCGTCACTTCTATAGATTGTGGATGGCAAAGTCTTGAGAGAACTAATCCGATGTCTCTGCATAGGAAAGATGCCAGACTTCCGAAAAGCAGATATCAAATTGGCAGGTGTCATTCCTTTATTGTAAGCAACACTCGATATTGGTGCACTGTTGAGACGGTTGATAGTCCAGGCTCGCTTGCACTCGCTGTAATAAATCTGTTTAAGTGGTCCAAAACAACCCATGTCCAGGGGCTGGGTTACATGTGATGTATGTGGAGGTATCACAAAGAAAATAAGATGTGTGCTTCTCCCCATTCCTTGAGGGTCAAATAACCATGTGACTTGTGTCCATCAAAAAGAAGCAGAAGGGGAGACCCATTGTTGGGAACAAATTTATTAAAATGTCTCTCCAAATAGTCTTGGAACACGACATAATTTGACTATCCGGTTTCTTTTGCGATGTAAGCATCACCAGGACTTGCACCATCCAAAAGACCTATCGTTTAAAGGTTTCCCTGGGAAGATATAATATGGTGGAATGCAAGTGCTAACTGCATTAACAGCAGCAAGTATTGTAACAGTTTTGCCTCTGTTAGAGGTGACTGCTTGAGGCACTGTTCCTTTCCCACATGTAACATTGGAGGGGCTATGTTCCATCATCAGACCAGTCTCATCTATGTTCCAAATGTTTTCAGGTTCTGTTATTAAATTGTTTTCAGTCATTACTTTTTCTAGTGCTGTAAAATTGTTGTCAAGAACTTCATCTGATGTGTTCTTTGCTCGGATCAGAGACTACTTTTGCGGTTTTGCCAATATGATATCTGGATGGCGGTCTTTGAATCCATCATACCAAGACTGTGTAAACTGAGGATCAATAGTTTTTTTCTTCCCAAGACTGGTGGCATAATCAGTTGCAAGCCCCAAGAACTCTGACCTTGAATAACTATAACCAATACTGGCTATGTACATGGCATGGTTAGCAAGATTCTTCTCTTCCTCAAATGTGAGAGTGGTAGAAGGCCCTGGGTTTACGTTAAAGTTACCATTAGGGACTGGTTGAAAGGGACCACTAAACCTGTCTCGCAGTGTGCTATCCAGCCTTATGGACTGATGCACTTTTTACTGTAACCTCTTCATACGCTAAAGAGGTAAGTGCTGGATTGTACTGTCATTTCCTGCCAGACCTGTTTGCTTTGGTTATGGTTGGAAGCTGATTTTTTTTTTTTTACAAAAGTGAGAAATTCATGTAAAAAAAAAAAAGAACCTGCACAATAAATATTGGTCAGAAGTTTAACTCAGTAGATTTTTTTGGCCAGAGGTTTGTGATGTCATATTAATGCACGCATCTGTTGTTGTTTGAAAGAGATAATAAAAAAACATTTTTCTTGCAAATAAAATGAAAGAAAGTGACATGGATTATACATGAAACTGTTTATTTTTTTATTTATTTTCATAACTATATAAAACAAAAACTGAACTTACCTGTAGAAACGACATAATTCGATGAAATAGTTTGACAGTTGCTGGTACGCGAAGTAAACAAATGCCGACACTAACAGAAGTTGGAGCTTTGCGCAGGTGCGGTATATTGTTATCATATGGGCATTCGCGGTATTAGGTATATCGCGGTATAAGGTATACAAGGGATAATTCAATACGGGGACAAATTACTGCGATTTATTATTTTAATAACTAAATATATTAAAAGTTGAAAAAATGTATTACTATTTTTTAAATTTGACTTATATCAATATCTACAATAGAGATATAAAATAAATATGAGAATTTTTTTTAAGTTATGTTTTTCTTTTTATTAAACAATTTTGACAAAAAATGTAACATTGAAACGGTTGATTGACGGAATCGTGAATTACTACCTTTATTTAAAAAAACTTAACCATTTTTATTGTAGATATTAAATGAGTATAGGTAAAATAATATATTCATATAAACAATACCATACTTTAAAAATCAATAAGTTCAAAATGTGTAAAGAAGTAGCCGTTGACATAAGTTACAAATCAAGTCCAGGTTGAGGGTAAACAAAGTGCTAAAAATAGAACCTTATCCTGATGAGGAATACTTAAAGCCTCAGTAAACTTCCGAAATGCTCACTTTTTTATAATAACAAAAATGATTGTAATTAAATGCATTTATAGTATTGCTAAACCAATTCCTGTAGATCCATTAGTCACTGTTTATAGAAAAGCGAGAAAATAAATAACTTTGGTCGAAATATGTATTTCTTAGTCGAGCGGACCGAACTTTTATCTTTTGTTTACATTTGTGTAATTCCGTAATGACTCGGTTGCTTTCCGACTGTACCTCCGCCAGTGTTGGGAAGTACACAAATGAATACTGCAGCTGTGTGCAGATTAAGAACGTTAGATAAGGGGTTCATTAACAAAATTAGAAAACTTATGGCTTCACTAATATTATGTATCGTTATTGGGGTTTTTTTTGGGTATTTTGTTTTTAATGCAGTGATGTCTGCAATAAAACTGTATCAAACGTAGTACGATATTACTTATACGCACTGAAAAAACAATGTGTACGGAATACTAGTTTGGTGTCAGTAACTCTTGCTCAGGATCCTCCTTTGCATATACGTGTAATACTATCGCACGCGCTATTACGTCACACATCACTTTATCGTAGTCAATATTGAGAGGCTACCAAGGGTGGTTTGTTTAGTACAGTTATTAAAAAAGTAATGTTGTTTTTAATTTTATGTGAACGATTCGTCGCTTGTAAACGTGCAATAAATCAGCTCGTGGGTTCCAGTTCATTAATACACTGAGGGGACTAAAGGGGATGTTCTTAAAAACTATCTACCGCAAGGGTTTTTTTTTTTTTAATTTTTAACCGCACCCCCTACAGTTCTCAATACTATGTTTCTTTCTGAAGTGAATTGATCATATAGTATTGACCGGCGCGTTTCCGAACAAGCTTCGTGACTCCCCGTTTTCTGCCGAAGGTGTTTATCGGAAAGAGACGTACATTAAATTGTAAACAAAACCCGTTCTTAATTATGTACTAATAATGTTCAATATATTATTTTTGTCGTTTGCAAAGTTTCCCAGTGATCAAATAAACATGTATTATATCATCTGGAAGAGTAAAACTGACTTAAAATAAAACTAAAAACGACCGTTTCGGAAGTTTAATGAGCCTTTAATTGCAAACTTTGTTTTTGTCGGAAATGTTTTTAAGTTACCATGCAAGTTGTAAAGAAGTATAAATTTATGCCCATTTTGATTAAATTTTGTCGTTTGTCGTCCAGTTGTAACCAACGCAATTACCGTGTGTACAGCATTTATAAATAAACTGTGGTCGAAAGCAGCAGGCCTTCTAAAATTGCCAGTTTTTCGGTGTTTGGACCGATTTCTGAAGTTCAAAACCGGTTTTCGTTTCAAAGTTTAATAAAAAATCGGTCCAAATATTTTCAAATTTCAATAAAAAATCGGTCCAGATATTTTCTATCGGTCGTATAAAATCTCATAAATTGCTCTTATCATGCCATACTGACCTGTGAAATACGCCTTGCGGCAATATCATTTGACCCAATAATCCGTTTCTTTTGTCACCTGCTGTGCGAAACCAAACCATTGACGGTATTAGGGGAGTTTATCGGAATAGACTATTGCTATAAAGCACGCCTCCGATGTGTGATCAGCGACCCATAGCGTTCTGTCGGTTCATTTAAAGACTGTGTTTGCGTCCGTAATTTCTTTGATATAGGCCTACCGCTAACCAAAGCTGGGACGGTCAGACCAAATATTGGTTGCGTCATTAAAATATATGATAAATCGTGCAGCGTTACTTGTTTGTTTCATTTTTTTAAAAAAATAATTTAATTATAAAATTGATGACATTAATTAATGAAAGTGATAAAACCCGGACCGATTTTGTTCTGATGTGGGACAGGTTCTGAATGATTTATTTTGGTGGTTGAACCGTTACATCGGTTTCCACGGTGATTATTTCACGCAGCTTCCGGAACTTGCATCACTTCCGGTTCGTCGATCATTTTTAGTATAATGAAAATTATTCAGTAACGCGGAAACATAATGTCAGTCATTAAAATGTACACATTGTGGTAAAGTATGTTATAAATAATACACAAATAAACTTGAAATCGTTCCTTATTAATAAATAAACGCAGAAAATACATGATGCTGCTGACATGGTGGGTGGGGTATGCATACATGTAAAGGCATAATGTAAGGCAATTTAAGTGATTTTTTTTTAAATAAGTGCAATTCTTACGGTAGTAAAAAACCTGGACCGATTTGCAATTTGGAATTTTAGAAGGCCTGGAAAGCAGTCCTGCAGCTGTGAATCGAGGTCATGACCTGTTTACGTGAACACATGTTTTGATGATGTCGCTGAAATGAGATGCTGGAATTTCCATCACAGTGTTCATTTGTGTCTTATTTTCTGTTCATAACAAACGAGAAACAACTGAAAGATTATTAGTTTCTGTCGAAACGAACAACTTTAACAAGCGATGTCCCCAACTGATGACCTGCGCACTTAACTGTTAGCATTTTTGAGCGTGTATTTTATTGTAATGTATTGTTTATATCAATAAAATTGTCCAAAAAGCGAAACAATTTGTTTAAAATTATTTGTCCTATTGTTCATCACAGACAACATGTAATTTGCATAAATTGGCGTCCCTTGTAACGGATGGAATACATTTGGGTAATATCTAACCAACTGACCTCCTTAACTTTTACTTTAACTAGTTTATCGAATGAAAAGACAAAAAAAACAGAGAAGGGCTTTGCCTGTTATTGATATCTATTATTATTTATAAAAAACTTGAAGATAATTAAATGTTCCTTTCATAGGACACGATGTTCTCGACAGCGTGGGTTGTTTGTGTAACAAATAATATTTCGTCCTTAAACAGGTTTTAAATAAAAAACATTCTATCAAAAATGATGTTTAGTGTTTTCATGAACTATTTAATAAGTCTTAATCACGTTGACTGTTTTTGATACACCTGGAAAATTTGCTTTAAAATTTATAAGTTTCAATGGACACTATATTTTTTTCTGATTTCGAAAAACATCCTTAAAATGTTCACAATTTAATCAGCATCTTATTGACAAAAACAGTTTGATTAAAGCAATGGCAAAATGTTTTCACTTTTTATAATTACATCATCAAAATTAACTCTAAACATATTTGAAGTATAAATTCTAGGTTTTTTGTGAAATTTTGTAGTGTAAGTTTCTTTGGACACTAAAATGCGGCTCATGACTGTGTCCATGTAATATTTATCATACTATTTAAGTTTTTAGATATTTAAAAGCAATTTTTAAAGGGATTATATTGGCAAGTAACACAAACACGCTGTTAATCCAGACTTTTCCTGTATGCAGTGTGCACAAAATAATGCTTATGTAATGACATATAACCATTAGTTACTTAAAAGTTACCAAATTAACAGTAATTGGATATTGGCTAAAACTTTAATACGTCCCGCAATAAAGTATTGTGCAATGTTTACATTGAACTCCGTAAACCTCCCGAACAAAGCCTCGAAAATGAGATCGGGAACGAGTCTTCACAATGTTTTCCGATGATTGATTGGAAACCCGAAAGCGGTTCGTTGAAAATGGCAAATGTAAACAAAAACATCCATTGGCTTAAGAATATGGGAGGCATGAGGTGGAAGAACAAATAACACAATGTTGTTGCCTTTACTCATTCCGCTTTATCTAAAGACACATGACTTTTATGTCTACCATACAAAATCAGTATGATCTCGGTTCCTTCCTCGGCAGAAATTGCGTTTAAAGGTATTGCTGGAATACTTCTGCATTTGACCATCCTCATCTGTTCCAGGTGATTTCATTTCAGGTAATCCATCTTACATTCTGACTCTGGGAAATACAAAGTACGGTGAGGAATGTTCCTTGTGTCTTAGACGATTCTGCCATTATTGCCTGTGGTTTACAATCCGCTTCTACTGCTACACATTGGTGCCTTAAAATTGTGTCCATTCCTTCTCATTATTGTTATAAATGTTTAATTGGTTTTCCTTCAAGTTATACTTGGTAATGACATGCTCAAGTGCATTAAAGTAATTTTTTGTTCAGACTCCTCACTTGCACATTTAGCCCTTTGCTCTGTTAAACTTGAGGGTTTTGCAACTTTCAGTTCTGACCATTTTCCCATGTAACCTTAAAACTATTTAAGGGTGAACGGTTTATCAGATGAATGTGTTCCTAATGACACAACATACTCAGATGCCAAGTTTACCACTTCTGCACGGATATAACCATAACCTACAGAAGCCAGTTCCTTCCACATCTCGTCGATGGCTACAACACAATTTAAGAATGTTTCGCGCTCTCACATACCATGCTAACAATGTTTTGGCAACATCTACCAGGTGCTGTGTTTGGTCAGAAATTAGGCAATGTGGCACCCATCGTGCTGAAATCTTGTGCATTCAGAGACGATTAGTAAGAATGGTATAAACTGACCCATGCTAATGATTCTTCTGCAGCAATATTCTCACATGTGTAAAGTATCTATGATTATCAATAATTTTCTTGATATTTTCAATGTTATATGTGTCAGTTACTCCAATTTTCCTTCCTGAACGGTGGTCATCTTTAACAGTCTGTTGACCATGTCCGAAAGCAGTAAACCATCAAAAGACTGTTCCCATCTCTCCAACTACTAAACTCACTCAAACATTTTGCAGTATTTCATCAATTATATCTGCATTTGTTCCACCGTATGTGAGAAAGTTTGTTAGTTACTTGCGGAAAGACGGTGGTTCTACTCTGGTCTAATCTGAAGTCTTCCTCCACCAATAAAACTGGATATACCATAATTATATAACATGAAATGGGTTGAAAATTGCACTAACCCCGTTAAGAAGAAAAAATTGTTACCCTGTGAAACTATTTGATACAAATGTGTTCTCCTCATACATAAATGCAGCCATGTTAGCTGATATGACATCATTTTATATGATGTCATCAGTCTCGGGTAGCATTAAAAAAGACATACATTACTAATTGGTCTTTCACCTCACATGTTTTTATTATGCCACCAAAAAATTGTTGAGGTGGCATATAGTAATCACAGCATCCCTCTGTCCTTCCGTCTGGTATTTTGTGTCCTGCCTGTAACTTTGTCATGCATAGACGGATTTTGTTAATACTTTCTACAAATTATCAACATAACATGACAACGTGTCCCTAGTAAGACCCACACCTTAAATGTCAAAGTCACACTTCGAGTTGTTTACAACACTTTGAGTCTATCTGTAAGGGATTTCGTGTCCGATCTGTAACTTTGTCATGCATAGATTGATTTAATAAATACCGGCTACAAATGATCAACGTAACATGATGATGTGTCGCGCGTAACACCCAGACTTCCACTTCAAAGGTCAAGGTCACAATTTAACTTTGTTTGATGACACTTTCAGTCTGTTTGAGATTTCGTGTAACTTTGTCACCTATGGATAAATTTCAAAAACAATTGGCTCAATTCACCAGCATGACATGATGATGTGTTGCATGTAAGACCCACACCCATACCTTAAAGGTCACGGTCACAATTTGAGTTTGTTTGACAACACTTTAAATCTGTATGAGATTTCGTGTCCGGTCTGTAACTTTGTCATTCATAGATAGATTTTATAAATACTAAGTTACAAAAGATCAATATATCATGACGATGTGTCACGCATAACATCCAGATTCCCACTTCAAAGATCCAGGTCACAAATTAACTTTGTTTGATGACACATTTCAAAAACATATGGCTCAGTTGATCAACATGACATTATGAAATGCATTGTGTAAGACCCAGAACCTTTCCTCAAAGGTCAAGGTCACACATTCAATTTGTTTGTTATTTCGTGTCTGGTCTGTAACTTTGTCTTTAACACTTTACTTCATATAGACACCTTTGGACACCTCTAATATAGAAGGCTTTTGAATTATTGGGTGAATTATGTTTTTATTAACTGACAGAGTGGAAAACAGTGCAGGAAGTGTTCAGATTGCTTGTTACGACAACACTTTGAATCTGTTTGAGATTTCCATGTCCGGTCTGTAAGTTTATCATATATGGATTGATTTCAAAAACACTTGGCTCAACTTATCGATTGATCAACATGACATGACAAAGTGTCGCTTTAAGACCCAGAATCTTACCTCAAAGGTCAACGTCACACTCTCAGTTTGTTTCATGTAGACCTGGTTTGTAATTTTGTTTTACATGGAAGGATTTTAAAATAGTTTGATGCAAGTGATCAACAATGAGCTGTCACGGTCAAGGTTACACAAAGGTCACACTTTTAATGTGAAAAAACATGAAATTGCGTGTCTAGTCGGAAACGTCAGTCCATGACTCTTGATATTCATTGGGGAGGGGGGGGGGGATGCTTTTTTGTTTATAAGACTTCAGTAGAAATGACCAGCATATTGTCTATTCTGCGTACATGTATTTGACACAAAAACTATATAAAACTATGAAGGAGTTGGTAAATACATGTTTATGCATAAGCCTCAGATTATCTCAAAATGACAAATCGCCACAAAAACATTGGTCAAAGTGTGAATACACAGCCACCCAGCTGATGGCTCTTCTTTTTTTTCCCCAGATACTCTGTGATGTTGTCGTACAACTTTGCCATGAGCTACCCAGTGACCACATATCTGGAAACGGCTTTCCTTCTGATACAGAGTAAGTATAAAGTTTTATATAAATATTTTTGGTTAAGAAACCATCAACTTAATAATTTAATTTTATAATATTTATTTAACTGTGAACACTATGCCAACTGATGGAGCATAGTAAGCTGATGTGAAATTGATCCAGCAACAAGATACTGTCAAAACTGTTTTAAGTTAGCTCAAGAGCTAGCATATGTAACAGACACATATAAGTTCAAAAAGAAAATTACTTTGTGCATGAACTGGAATATAAAAACATTGCGGATCATATTCTTTGAGTTGTCAAATGATTATGAGTCACGTGATTTCATTTGATCTGTAATACTGTTTTTGAATATTATAGAATTAGTTACATCAAGCAATATTTAAGTGAGCACTCTCTTTGATATGTGAATTTTCTTTTTAATTTTGTATGTGTATGGTTCTTTCTTTCTTTGAATATTTAGGGTCTTTTTATGACATCGAGGGCTAACAGACATTCAGTTAACCTTAATACTATTCTTTCCTGGGATCCTGTAAGGTTAACCAGTACTCTAGCATACTTATCTCTGCAAATAACTGATAACATTCTCACTTAGATCAGTGGTGAGAGGAATTATAATGAGATGCAATCTCACAAAGACTGGCAGGGTGGATAGTCACTGATGACTCCTTGATTGGTAGTCAGCCACGCTACCAACTCAGCTAATCGGCCTCAGCTTTATTTGTATCAAAATATACTTCTTTGGTCATGATTTGGCAGATTTAAAATACCGAATTATAAGTATTTTATTTATTGATAAAGATATAGTTTGTATCCATTTTTAAATTTCTTTATTTCTTTAGAAATATATAGCAATTTTTTCTGATATATTTCTGATCTACTTAACAAGGTCTGTTATATTTAAGAACTTTACATTATAAGTATTTAGTAAATCATTACAAAGATGTAGAAATATTGTACCCCATTGCCATGAAGTATAACAACAACAGCTGTCATTAAGTCAAATGTGTTGGAACGGTATTTTACATCAATTGGCCCTTAATTTGTAATATATGTACTTTATTTTATTTCAGATTTTTTCATGATTGGACTCATCATACATACAAGAAATATGCTGTCACCGAAGATCTTCATTATATTCACTGTGTATACTTTCAAATACAGTTTAAATATTACTGCTATAATAATTGTCGTGATGATTTATCTAGACTGAAACTGATGAGTAAGTGTACAAGATTTGTAGGGTAAAATTAAAATTCATCAGATTACAAAGATATTGAACACTTTTTTTAGGGTTTAACAAGCTAATAATTCCCTTTGTGGTAATATTATTTTTTTAAGCTGCATTTGTTGCTGACTCGAGGCTTATTCAAGATTTTTATAAATCTAGTTTGACTGATATCCATAGTTTTTTAGGCTTGATTGAACATTGCTATTCTGTCAAAATTTCAGCTTAATGTAAGGATGCAACTACATAACTGCATTTATCAGAGCTAGTATATATACTACACATCTGTATTTGTATGTAAATATATCTGCTATACCTTGCTTATCAATGTTTGCGGTGTTTCTTAGTTGATATCAATATTTTTGCACTAATGACTGTTTTGTTTGAAAGTTTACAGGTCACAAAGTCCCCCTCATGTCATTCTGGGTTAAAGGATTGACCAACAGAAACTGTATTATCAGTTAAACATGTAAGAAACTGGTCTAAAAAAGTGAACTGTCAGTCATTTAAAGCAAACAGTTCTACCCTCAACAGTCCCATGCACCATGTAAACATTCCCTTTAATTTTAATACTTCCTTTATTTGATCCAACTTAATGTTAAAATTCTCTTGATTTATTTTGCAAGGTGTAGTAATTCAGTGCAAAATGAATAGCAAAATAGAGAATGGCGGTATTAACAATAATAATATAAATGAAATGAACTTTATTTGTTTAAACTTTACTGTGTGGTTCACTTTGTTCAGTTAGAATTGTTGTAGTTGCTATTATTCATTTCTATAGTCCGTACCGATTGGTATTATGCCCACTTGTTTATTAATATTTTTAATAGCTACATCTGTTTTGAACAGTACACAAAAACACACTTACAAGTTTACACACTTGTAAATGTATTTGTTGGTGAAGTTGTGTACTTAAACTAACTGCTTACCATGTGATTCTATTTCATATTAACCTTAACCAAAGTCCAGATATATGGCTGTATATTTATCTATAGGATATAGACTGGTTCCCGACATTGTATTGAAGTCAGTTATTGTAAGTATTGTCATGTTGACACTTCATGGACTATAGTACACTTGTTTTAAGTCAATACTGTTGTAAAATGAATTTTTATTCAAATTAATAATTTCTATGATATAAATGTGCTAACAGTTTGAACAGATATTATGAGATGAAGTTAATGGAAGAGTGTGCACTGTCTGTGATTGTCACTGTACAAACGTCAGATAAATTCCAGTGTACATCAGCTTATTGTACATCTGCCTATTGTATATTTTCTTGCTTATTTTACATCTACCTTTTGTACATCTGCGTATTGTACATCTGCCTTTTGTATATCATCCTATTATACATCTGCTTAGTGTACACCTGCCTTTTGTACAACTGCTCATTGTACATCTGCCTAATGTCACATTTGCCTATTTTGTACATCTGCCTATTGTACATCTGCTTACTGTACATCTGCCTATTGCACAACTGCCTATTGTACATCTGCCTATTGTTCATCTATTTTATTGTACATCTGTTTTTTGTACATTTGCCTTTTGTACATCTGCTTATTGTACATCTGTCTATTGTTCATCCGTTTATCGAACATCTGCCTATTATACATCTGCTTATTGTACATCTGTTTATTGTTCATCTGTTTATTGAACATCTGCCTATTGTACATCTGCTTATTGTACATATGTCTATTGAACATCTGCCTATTGTACATCTGCTTATTGAACATCTGCCTATTGTACATCTGCTTATTGTACATCTGTTTATTGTTCATCTGTTTATTGAACATCTGCCCATTGTACATCTGTTTATTGTACATCTGTTTATTGTACATCTGTTTATTGAACATCTGCCTATTGTACATCTGTTTATTGTACATCTGTTTATTGAACATCTGCCTATTGTACATCTGCTTATTGTACATCTGTCTATTGTTCATCTGTTTATTGAACATCTGCCTATTGTACATCTGCTTACTGTACATCTGCCTATTGTACATCTGCCTTTCGTGCATCTGTTTTTTGTGCATCTGCCTATTGTACATCTGCCTATTTCTCATTGCCTATTGCATATCTGTCTATTGTACATCTGCCTATTGTACATGTGACTATTGTATATTTGTCTATTGCACATATGTCTGTTGCACATCGGCCTATTGCACATCTGGCTAGTGTACATCTGTCTAGTGCACATTTGACTATTGCACATTTGACTATTGCAATCTGGCTAGTGTACATCTGCCTACTGCACATCTGCCTAGTGCACATCTGCCTAGTGCACATTTGACTATTGCACATTTGACTATTGCACATCTGCCTAGTGCACATCTGCCTAGTGCACATTTGACTATTGCACATCGGCATATTGCACATTGGCCTATTGCACATCTGCTTACTGTTCATCTGTTTATTGTACATTTGCCTTTTGTACATCTGCCTATTGTAATTCTGTTTTTTTTTGGTGCATTTTCCTTTTGCATATCTGTCTATTGCACATCTGCTTTTTGTACATCTGCCTATTGTACATCTATTGTACATATACCTATTGTACATCTGCCTAGTGTACATCTGCCTTTTGTACATCTGCCTATTGTACATCTTCTTACTGTACATCTGCCTATTGTAATTCTGCTTATTGTTATCTGCTTATTGTACAGCTGCCTATTGTATCTGCCTTTTGTACATCTGCCTATTGTACATCCCTTTTGTAAATCTGCCTATGGTACATTTGCTTAATATTGTACATCTACCTATGGTACATCTGCCTATTGTACATCTACCTATGGTATATCTGCCTATTGTATATCTGCCTATTGTACATCTACCTATTGTTCATCTGCTTTTGCACATCTGCCTATTGTACATTTCTGCTTTGCATTTATACTGTTAATGAAAAAATACATAACCATGTAAAATATCATTTCTGACCTGACACGTACCGTTTAATTTCTGCTTTATTTGATTTTGAATATACTAAAAATCTTTCAAAACAATTTCCTTACCATTTATTAAAGAGTTTGTGCACGCCATTAGGAGTATCGAGTAAACTGGCGCAGATCAGGGAATTATACAGTAAGAAAGATCCCGGTCGACTTAGTGCTGTCACATGGAGTATAGCTGGATATGGTTGTTATGGTAGGTATTGAATCAATCTTCAAACAAACAGTTTGCACATTGCTAGGAGTATCTATCGGGAAGTACAAGAAGAAACTCTTTTCACATAGTTCTTCCATGTATAATATATGAGTAACTTGATAGCAGAGAAGATGTTGGCTTAACCTGTTAGCGGAGTCGGTATTAACTTGACCTGGTAGCAAAGAAGGAAAATGTATGAAAATGTCAATAAAAATGAACATCATTCAGGGTTTAGATTTACTTTATATCATTTAAAGTGATATTAAACTTATGAAACAGTTGTTTTTAGTTAATTGTGTCTCCCCCTGTAAGGGAGACATTGTTTTTTGTGCTGTTTGTCCATTTATCACAAAATCTGGATAGCTCTGTGGTCAGATTTAGCTGAAACTTGCTTGGTAGGTTTAATTTGATGTCTAATTGTGCATATGCCTTTTTATATTGCAGTTTGAAGATTTTTGACTATGAATTACAGTCCTTTGTATTTTCAGAATTAAAAAATTAAGAACTCTTTGCGTATCTGTGGCCAGAATGTAGCCTAAACTTGCTGGAAAGGATCAGTTCTGTTTTACTCTTCCAGTTCATACAGTGTTTTCTCCAGAGCGCGTTTCTTGCGTTTTTGACGCAATTAAATCTCATTTGACGCAATCAAGTTTGTTCAGTGCGTCCACTATGACGCAACCTTAAAAATACAGAAATTCAAATTACCGGTATGCATATTTGTTTCAGAGTTATTTTTACAATGCAAGCTGTTTTGGCAGATCACGTGGTCTGATTCAGGGAAACCCCGGTCATGCGGCTCTACTAAGTTACGTGAACGCTTTAATTGGCTATTAACGCTATATTGATGCAATCGCATAGACGATTATGATCACATACATAATTTTCCGTGAAGCAATATTATAGTCTGTGAAAACAAACGTATGCTGCAACAATAGCACTGATAAATACCCAGTTTTAAGTTGTTTGAAATGTACGGATGATACTCTTATCTAAAAACCTTTTAATTTTGTTTTCTATAAGGTATCGAGACGCGCATGCGCGACATTTTAATACCAGTTCAAACATAGGCTAGTTCATGTTTGTACGGCGGTATTCCCGGCGCCGTTTATGTTTCTTAAACGGATGTTTAAAAGGTAATGGAAAAAAGAAAATAAACTTTTAGAAAATTATATTCATTTTGAAAAATGACTAATTTTTAATAGTTTTTATTAAGTAACCATTAAAATGCTTTTATATTAAGGTAACATTATTCTAAAATGAGTCTAGCTATGAGCCAGAAGAGAAATGGTTTTGGGAAAAAGAAAACAACAAAGTTTTGTTTTCCAAAAAGTATAATGCTTAGTAATGGTAAACATGAAGCTCAGCTGAAATATAAAATGTTGAAATAATTTAGTGTTTTTCATTATAGTTAGGGCCATGGTGATCAAGCTGAGGCCATGACATTTGAAATGTTCATGGCCCTGTGGCCATAACTAGTTTCTAGTTGTTGTAACTTGTTGCCAGAAGTGAAACATTTGTTTGAAGTTGAATTGTTTTGAAGTTATTAACTTAAATTGCAGCTTTGATTGAGAAATTTGTGTGAATTAAAACTGTTTCAGTAAATTATGTATTTTTACCTCCATTTATTCAAGTTGATGAAATTTAAAACTAGTCAACTGATGACCCCCAGAAATTGAAAATGACACCCAGATTTTAAGTCAATGGGTCATCAATGACCCCCGAAAAATTGGAGCTGGAGAAAACACTGTTCATAGATTACATGTTTATTTGAGCACTGAAATAATAAATGAAAATATGACACATTATTTTCAATAGTTGTGAGTTCAATCAATGGGAGTCTCTTTCTGATCAAACAGAAAACAAGGAGTTGTGTCAGCTCATAATTTTAGCATATAAAAAAAGCTTCTACAAAATTGATGATGTTGGCATGCATCATCTCCTTATTAGAATATATGTAAAAATGATTTCTGGTCTTTTATTTCACACGTCCACTACATTTTTCCTTTTGTGTTATTGAACTGTATCACGGGTATATAATTATGCTGTAACTGATTTATAACGTGGAAATGTCAAATTCATTCATATTTTGTTTCATTACTGCCCTAAATGCATATCCCTAGAGAAACAATATTGACAGCGGGAAAGTGATTCAGTGAAAGTCGGATTTAGAGAAAAATGCTTTTGGAAGATTAAATGATACATTTTTATTGCACACTTGGTTTTGTTTTTTGGGGGTTTTTTTGAAAAAAGAAAAATAGATCATGATGCATAATGTTCCCTTAAGCCATTTGAAAATTATCTTGTGTTTTAAATTATTGCTTTTGATAAGGGCCATCTTCAGAAAATCTAATAAACTGTCGGATCAAGTAGAGAAGAGATTAAAGCACTACGGCTATGAAATGCCAAAGATATGACAGAATATTCAATGGCAAAAAAGGCATAGAAGTCGCCGCTTTCCTCCTCAAAAATTCATGGGACAGAGTATGGTTTTCCCACTCCCCAATTATTTAACCAAACACGTACATGTATATCATTTTTATGCTTAATAAAGACTCAGAATTATGAAAAAGTAGGATTTGTTTCTGTCACGGCATGTAGCAAAATAATTTTTCAAAATAACATGTACACTAATACCACAATCTTCAAACCTAGCTAGTCGTATTTATGCACTACTGCTACTTAGTTTTCACGTATTCTAGAAAATAACTGTTGTGTCTCCAGAATACAAAGTGTGTTAGCCAAATTTAGCACACTGCCAACTTGTAACATTTTTGCCACAACCGTGCCTTAAAAAATTTCACCAGAATGTAAATTTGCAATTATGCTTATGAAATGATGTTTTATTTTCTTTGCCCTATCTGAATCTAGATGATTACATCCATCTTGCCACAATCTGATTTTGTGAATCAAAATAAAAGTAAATTAATGTGTTTGTTAACTATAGTGTCACCCCTATTGAGAGTGCCAGCCACGTTGGTTTTGAGATACCTTTATGCTGTAGACAGTTACTTCCCAAAAGCTATCCTGAATAGGCATCAGGCTGTTAAATATTCATTACCCCTAAATTCAACAAGCTGTTGGTTGACCAACTAATCACATCAGAAAAAAACAAGTGTTTCCACCAAGATTCAAATCTTCAAGTTCCCGCTTCCAAGGCAGAAGTCTTAACCACTAGGCCACTGGAGACAGTATTTTTATCATTAATTTGTGTACTGGTCTTTTGGACATTGGCGGAGAAGTGTCAGCAAATACATGAAAAGTGAATATTTAAGGTTTTTGCTATTGAAATAAAACTGAACATTATATTAGTTTTGTTTTAAACATGTTTTTATGAGACTTAAAAAAAAATGTTTTGATGTTAAAGCCCCATTAAACTTCGAACAAGCTTTGTGACTCCCAGTTTTCTGCCAAAGGTGTTAAAATCCAATTCTTGATTATTTAAAATAATGTACTTAATATTTATTTTTTCATTTGCCGAGTTTCAAATAAACATGTAACGTATCATCTGGAAGAGTGAAATTGTCTTAAAATTATAAATTAAAACCATTTTGGAAGTTTAATGAGCCCCCGAGTTTGTTTACTTTCAGTACGAGTATTGACTAGCTTGGTACAGACTGGGGACTACCTCATCGCGCTTAACTTCACTTGTGGTGCCATCCTGAACTCAACTATAGTTGCCATGATTTTATATTACTCAAAACAACTCAAGACCAAGTTATATTAGTGCTCAAAAGTAAGGCTGGGTACAAATATACGGAAATTATCAAATTTAAGCTTGATTTTTAAATGCTATTATGTGCTTATTTGCCATATGATATAAATTACTTTTATATATTATTTACAATGGCATGTTGATTTTCATGTATTATGTATGAATTTTTTAATTCTTTATATATTAAATACACCAGATAAAAAACATTTTTATTGTTACCTCTTAAATCTTGCCCAAGTGACCAGAAAAGCAATCCCAAATTTCCTTTAGTTTCTGGACTAGTTCTATGCCCCCAGAAAAGCAAGTATATAGCTGCCACTCTGTCCTTCCAGTCAATTCAGTTTAAATTGTTAGGATCCTAATGCCAAAACTACTTAGGACAATCCAACAAGACTTGGAACATAAACTTATGTGTGGAAGTGCCAAGTGAAAGAATCCCAACTCTATCTTGAATGTAGTCAAAATTACCTTGCCTTTTGTATTTTATATTTTATTATATTAGCTTGTCTGGGGCATATCTTCAAAAGTATGGAAGGACATTCAAGGTGACTTGGAACATGGGTAAAGGGCAATGTGTGAAAGTGCAGAGAGAAAAATTCATAATTATCTTGACAGATTATATTACCTTTTGTACTTTATTTTCGATGTAGAAGCATATTTTCAAGTCTGGAAGGGAATCTATAAAACTTAAAGCATGGATATAGGGCAATATGTGGAAATGCAGAATGCAAAAATAAAAAATCTAATGTATATTATCTTGGAATTATCACCTCTTTCCCTATTCAAACCCAATGTAGTTACTACTCGGTCAAATACTTTTTCAGGGAGTATCCATTGTTCTACTGATACCCTTGTTTTATGTTGGTGACAATGATCCCGGCTGTATCTTGCCAGTAACCGACATGAAAAGCAATCCAAAGCTTCCCATAAATAGGAATACCGACTAGTGATAGGTATATATATATATATATATATATATCATTGAATCTTACAAAAAAAGTTATAATAAAAAAATGTACAGATCATACATTTCGCAGACTGCTTTTTGTTGGTGCAAGACTGTTAACATCTTATATGTTATTTCCCCACATTTTTCGTTTTTAAAATGATGTTTGGGGTGTGAAGAAATTGTAGAGCAGCTATTTGTAAAATGTTTTTGGTTTTCAATCTACAAGTCCAAAAATGCATACAACTTTTAAAATTTACAAAAACAGTTCTTGCCACAGGATGTTTTTGGGTCACTGCAACACTATCGTGCAAAAGTAGAGTAATAGGCAGAACTCCTTTATTTTTCAATGTAGACTTTTCAATATTATTTTTAGACTGTTAATATATTTTGCAAGTCTTGAACTGGCCATATTGGATAAATTCACTGCATCTTCAAGAAACTATAGAACATCATTTATGAGTATGGCCCTTAAATCACCCCAAATTACATTGAATAAAGCATTCACGTTTTTCATTGAATCTTAAAAAAAAAGTTATAATAACCATAATATATTCGACATATTCTAGTTGTGGACATTGCATCATCAAAATTTGCTTTATTTCACCTTGTGTGCACTACACCACTATTAATCATTGGGTTGTCCTGGAACTTGCATACCAGTACCATGATCATAATTAATTTTTTAATGTGTAAATGATTTAATGTTGTGATATGTGACCTTGTTAATTTGGCAGTCTTTTCTCCAATCTACGAGGGACTTGAGGAGGCATTGTAACCCTCTTGTTTTAAGTTTTAATAACTTCATTTACAGTAGTACTCACTGAACGATATATGAAATGATTGGTTTTATCAGATAACACACAAACAGGGTATTGTTTCAATCTTTTATTTTTTTTAGGAGCTTGTTCATCTCTATTACATCTATTTATAAATCATTTGGAGTAAATAAAAATAATACTTGCTATACAGGTTTGTTTTCTTTTATACAATTATGTTCAACACATTTTGAAATTTTAAAATTAACAGCAAACTACTGAATTTATTTCCTAGTTCAATTTCTCATCTATGAGTAGTGTTTTATTAAAGCAACTTTCGAGAATTGATATTCGTCATCCAATTCTGGGCAAAGACACAAGTCTTCCTAATACATGTATCCAAATTTACATGTTTAATGAAGTGAATAAATGGAACTGGTCAGGACTTTTTTTACACCCTCCAATTTGTGAAATTATAATTTAAAAGTGTTTTACGTAAACAAATTTAAAATGTTGGTAATGAACACTAAATTATTTTAAATTATAAAATAATCCCTCGGATGCTTTTTTGAAAGTGCTTGCCTCTATCCACTCATCTCAACGGATGCAGAGATAATCGTGGTGCATCCCTGCAAGATGAAAATGAACTGACAGACCACATCTCGGATCAAAAGGAACTTTCCCATTGAAAGGGGAGAAACGGCCCAACCAAAACATTTAATCTTTCTGGCTGCATAAATATTCATTTTCATTTCAGAAAATTTCGTAACTGAATTATTAAGGAAAGAAATTGTTAGCTTGATGGCAATTGATAAATTTAATGTAACTGCCATTTATTCCAATATGTAGTTTAGTCCTAAAATCTAAAGAAACTAAATGGATGTAGTGTTAATTTATGAGTGGAGATAGATCATGGGTGTAAAGTGACAAATTGACATTATTTTAATAATTCTTAAAAAAAAATTAAAAAAATATCATACTAAAACTAACTTTAATCAACAGGCAAATCACAGATCGGACAAAACTGACTTATTGTTAACCACAGCAATAAAGTTTTATTTATTTGTGGATTTTTCAATTTAATATCAAATATTGACTAACATCGATATTCATGTAAATCCTATCTAACGTTTTTAAGAAGTCCTCTGAATAAAATAATGTCCAAGCAAACTACAATTTTATATGATGGAACAGTTATGTCCAAGCAAACTACAATTTTATATGATGGAACAGTTGTCAAGCGATGTAGCTTTTTATATCTGATTTAAATATAATCAAATGGCAAATATAGTTCAACCATTTTGTCAAATAATTTGATATAAAAAAAAAAAAGAATTGGAAAATACATATTTAACAATTTTATACAAAACTATTTTAAATCTACAAATTTCTATGATAATTGCTATTGAAGCTACATAAAATAAACAAAAGAACGCTGGTTTAGGTAAGCAATCTAGCTGTCCGTTGAAGTTGTCTTCTTGATTTTCAGCATGTATCAAACCCAGTAACTAGAACACTCAATCATTTCTTCAAATAAATTTTGTTTTTATTTCACATCAATAACAAAAGGCAACTTTTTGTTTCAATTTCATTTAAGTGACAAAAGGCAATCTTTTAATCAATCTTCATCACATTCACACATCAAATCAACTTGCAAAAATGGGACTATTCGTCATTTATCTAAAATTTTATTAGAAATTAGTTTTGTAAAAACTAGATTTATTGCTGTAATTAAGAATAAATGAGGATTTATTCAACATGATTTAAAAATGGGTTGTATCTAACCTAAGCTTCTTGCATTGCTTTTAAATCAGAAATGAAAAGATCATGACTTGAATAATTCTGCTTTTCAAAATCATTTAACATCATGAAGTGAAATTCCCAGAAACAGTGTTAAATCGGAATTTGATTAAGATTGTCATGTCCCCTTGACATGAATTGCTGTTCTTTTAAATTTTAAAATTACATCTTTTTGGTAACCCCAGTACTCTTTGCGGAAAGATATTTCGCTTCTTATTATCTGACAAAATAATACCACTCAATTGCATACATTTTAGCAAAATTGTCAAATTTAATATTAAAAACTTTTTTTAATGCAAATCATTTACAACAATGGTACCATTCTGCTTTAGTATGATCGATGCAAGACACAGGCAATATTATACAGATGGTGAAAAGGTTGGGTTTTATAAAGCAGAAACATGACCTGTGAGACAGATATACAACAGTTCACTCATGTCAACTTGAGTAGTAAAAGTACAATAATCTTGTTATGCAAGGTTAGATTAAGTTAATCACCAAGTGTAAAACAAAATATTTAAAAGCAAATTTTGTTACAATAATTTCATTTTCTTAACAGTAAAGTAAACTTGCTAAAATGTTTCATGGTTTCATGTAAAAAAAAAAAGTTAACAATATAGATTTAAATCCAAAGAAGTTCCACAATATGGAAACTTTACTTTGGTCACAGTTATGCAGTGTAAAAATAACAAATGCTGACCAAGAGCTTAATGCAAGTTGTTACTTGATAACAAAGTAAATGTATCTATTGTAAGATTAACACCTGGCATTGTTCTGCATAAAAAGTTCCTAGCAAAACTGAAATTCATGTAAAAATTTACGAACATACATACTTGCACACACACACCACATCTTACCAAAGAGGTACCATCATTAATTTTTTTGTCTTCAAAAGATATACTTGGCAACAAAAACAGTGTGTGACAAGTGGTCAAGTTATCACAGATTTCAATTGCTTTGTACTTCCAATAGTAATTGTACAACATCTTCTCAAAAATAGGGTACATGTAAATACACATTTCAAATATAAAACATTCCATTAAATTCACTAAAATAAATTAGATATACAATAAAGAATATGATTAATATATAGGTATACAAACAATGAACTAATTTACAAATGTAAAGAATGGCCTAAATAACAAACATATAAGATGATAAACACAGACACAAGAGTGTCCAAGTGACTGATAACAGTTCATAATCAACCCTTGAATAGTTGTAAAACAGTTTCAAAAATATACATATATCATCATGAATATGAACATTTCATACTGAACAATATTTTTTTTTTCTAAATGTGAACAAAACACAAGTTTGAAAATTACATCAAAATCAACTCACATCACTCTGGTGTTTTCTTTGCTAAACATTGCTAAGATTATTACAGTGTTTATAAACATTGACATTGTCACTTTGTAGAGTATATTTCTTGCGCGTACATGTATATATAATTATAGATTGGTACAGCTACAGACGAGACGTTGACATACAGAAGAAGTACCATAGCTTAAAACCATCACAGTGAATAGAATTAGACTTTTATGAATAAATACTTGTCAGTATGTGAATTTTGTGCTACATTTTTTAACCTATTAGAAAAAAGATTTAACAGTAAAAGAATGATACATTTCGCTGCTGCTACTTTTATTATTCATTACACCTTCCAGAACGCTGGGATCCATGGATAATAAATACTAGCTTATAATTTCAATGTAAACCAATAGTTAATTTTGTTGGAATTACAAAATTTGTCAAATTAAGGCTACCAGTGTTTTTTTCTTCTCGTCCGTACATCTTTGTAGTTCTGTAGGTACTAGAAAATAGAATTTAGTTTAATTCCTCGATCTCACTCCCTTCAGAAATTTAGGCCTTTACTGTATGTTTCAAAGTAAATCACTTGAACGTTATTAAATAGTGTTCAGTAATAATGTATCGTGAAGTAACAATTTGTACACCCCATATTTGTGTTGTACCTATTTTAAAAATCACCAGACTGTACTGTACTATCATGATCAGGTCTTTAACGATTTTAAAGACGCAACCTTTTCCTTAAAAAATGTTGTTTTTTTAAATAATTAAAAGTATTAAAATTATTGTAACAATGTTCGTATTAAAAAACATGCATTTTAATTAAATGATAGATTTAAATTTTAAAAAATTCTTTGGTGGAAATATTCTATACAAAATCTAAAACAAAATTAATGAATGATGCCTTACCAGCCTTACCACTGTTTCATCAATAAATGCACATTTGAAGATAAAAATATATTTTTTTCTTAAACTAAAAATCCTTTGTACAAATCCATGATTTTGTAAATAGACACCCACAAAAACAATTTAGTCTAACAATTATAAAGTTTTCCTGAACAGCATGCATAGTTTCAATTCCACATCACAGTTCAGCAAAATTATAGTTTACAGTCAATTTGTCTCCATAGTAACAAAGGTGAAAGGACACTAGATCATGGTCATCGTATCAACGAGGCCTTAGTACTGCGGGTATGTGGAACCGACCTGAAAATAGAAAAAAAAATATTATCAATTAAGAATAACTTTCCCTCTTAAGAGACCAATGAATGTGTCAAACTGCTTTAATACAATTTTCAAATATTTATCTAAATGAAGAATTTGTCAATGAAAAGTAAAACGTGATACTCCATGACATATATTGTATTTAATTGTCTTAATATCTATACAAAAACAGACAGACTTTGGAAAAATGATCAGAAGAAAACTTTTAATACTTCAAATCTGATATGGATCAAAACAAACTGTAAATTTAAATCTACATGGATAGTTTCTGTTTAAAGAATTCATTATCCCTGGTCAATATAATTTTTTATCATCAAAATCACTGCCCATGCAATACAAACAACAACTTCACTACACAATATTCATGCAAAAGGTATATACGGAATATATTGAGAGAACTATGAAGTATTGTAACACAGTTTAAAAATTACATTTCATACTAGGCCACTCTCATAAACAGTTCTTTAGCCATGAATAGAATATTGCAATCACAGCTTAATTTAACACAAATTCATATCGGCATAAATGACATAAAACATTATATTTATATCAAAACTATTCCATTTATTATCTAAGCAAAATTTTAAGCATTCTTTCTGTTGAGTTTTATTTATACCAATTTTTCAACATTTCGGCTACCAGCTTGTATCCATGTATTCTGGCATCACCTGTTTTCACACACAAAAGGAAATAACATTGTCTGGTGTGATAAATGCAGGCAAACTATATGCACTCAAAAGTCTCGAGGAAGTATGAAAAGTAATGTGGAAGCTTTCAATGAGAGTGAAACAAGCTTATTAAAAGTGACATGAATTCATAACATCGGTATTTCATAAACTACCTGTAAGTCATTAATTAAAATGCAACTGTGCTTGAGCCGAATATATTTTTCTTAATGTTTTAATTTTTAACATACATAAAGCATTTATGCTTGTAAATCGGTATGTAAAATGATAGTCAATATAACATTAGTTTGTGTTTGGGAGAGCAAATTTGACTAAATTTGGAATTAATATGTTAATGAAGCACATAAAAGTAAGCCGAGTGACTTAAATTCTGATGGTTACCTACAGTTGTTTCAAATAAATTGTCTAAAGTTGTTACAAAAGAATGTGTTTTATTCTTTCTCTTGAAATTGTAATATAAAATATCTGTGTTTTTATCTTTCTAAAATGCACACAGTTGCAATAAATATCGAAAAATATTTTTGACTCAAACATGGTCTCCAAACTCGACATGGATACATGTTTTTTTATCAACTATTTACAATCACTATATTTCATAATTATAACCATATTACCAGTTTTATGCATGATTAGTTATATATATATATGTTATATATTATATGTATATATATTTATATTTATTTATGATCCGGTTCCAGTACTTATCACAAAAATGTACATGACTTTATTTTTCTGTAGACTATGATGATGTACCAAGCCTTGCATACCATGTTGATAATCTCTGCTTTATATTATGTATCATCAAACAATGCATATATTGAAGAGAAGTGTACATGGAGCATGTGACTGGTGACAGTGGAGCAGTTACATTTTTACTTTTATCAATTCTTAAGCACAACTGACTGATTCAGGCCATAACAAATTTATTTCTAGATTTGCATTTCCATCCATCCCAACGGTTTTCACTGGCTTATTATTACCAATTACAATTCCAGGCCAGGGTAAGTGGCGTGTGAATTAACAAAATACTGTGAGAAAGATGGGGTTTTTTCTTTGATGATGAATTCTTAAAATCTACATGAACACTGGAAACTTGATGTGATATACAAACTTGACATGCAAGGCCAAGTAACAATATAATGTCAATATTTGCTGATAGATAAAAAAGCAACAAATGATGAGGCCAAGTGATATGAATGACAGTTCAGTCTAGCATACCAAGTTGTTAGTACAATAAATGAGAACAAGCATGCACCCAGCACGACTACACAGACACTTGATTGGACATAAAATAGACCTAATGCCTTGTTTATTTGTGAATGCCTGCTGGCTAATTGTTCCGACATAATCAACTAACAAAAAAATATTTAAAATAACGTCACATTACTTGTTGCCTGAAATTTAATAAATTCATTTTAATTATTTTTCTAGATATTTTTCATAATACCCCTTTACTCCATAGATAAGTGTTTTCCCACACCAATCACAAAAGGCCTTTGAAAACAGTGCAGGAAGAGGTCACGAGCAATCTGAACACTTCCTACACTGTTTTCCATTCTGTCAGTTAATATAAACATAATTCACCCAATAATTCAAAAGCCTTCTTTATTAGATGTCCAAATGCGTCTACATGAAGTAAAGGGATTCTTGGCTCTCATAATTGTGTAAAATGGAGATCTACTCTCCGACTTGATCAAACATAGATTTTTATTGATTGATTGAATATTTAGCATCATTTTTATGCCATCGAGGGCTAACAGACGATCAGTTAACCTAACCACTGTTTCCTGGGATTAACCAGTACTCGAGCACACCCCGTCTCCGCAAGTAACTGATAACTTTCCCACTTGAATCAGTGGTGAGAGACGAATGATAATGAGACACAATGTCGTATATCAATCATCACGGAGACTGTTGCCGGGCGGGGGATTCGTCAAACATAGAAATGCCGTCTCATCAATAATGGGTTTATCTGAAGACATTAACGTCTTAGGAGTTAATGACTTACTTATCCCTTTACTTCATATAGACGCCTTTGGACACCTTGATATAGATGCCTTTGGACACCTCTAATATAGAAGGCTTTTGAATTATGTGTATATTAACTGACAGAGCGGAAAACAGTGCAGGAAGTGTTCAGATTGCCTGTTACAAAGCAATCTGAACTCTTCCTGCAGGCACTGTTTTCAAAGGCCTTTTGTGATTGGTGTGGGAAAATGTGTATCTATGGAGTAAAGGGATAATTATGCATAGCAGTAGTGTTATTTATAACATATTGTAAAGCCAAATTTTTTCTCTCTCATTCCTTACAGAAATGAACTGAAAAATATCTAGTATAAAATGTACCATTTTTTTTCTGTAATAAGATATTATTTACCTTGGAGTCTAATCCAGTAACCAGGCCATGAGTTTTAAATTTTACACAAATTTTTTAAATGGATAACTTGAGATTAGATATGAATAACTTGTTAATAAATGTACTGGTAATTATATCCAATCAAATACTCCTGAGCCTGCCTCTTGAGGATGAGAATCTCCCCAGTAAATCTGCATATAACATAAATACCATTAACTTCTTACACTGTAGTAAAGCTAAACGTTTGATTATAGAAGCTCTATGAGAAAATATAAAGAACAAGGGAATACATACAGATATAGAGATTACTAAAAACCCAACAAAAGCTTGAATGTGGACTATGAAGACGTGAGATGGAACATACCTCCTAACGATCACTTGTGATTGGAAGGTTTTCTATCTTGTATGCTAGACTGTGAAAATAATGAACGAGTGATACAAGTTCCCCAGGAAAGTTTAGATAAATATAATTGTAGTTAATACAATGCTTTCATCACATACTTGTACATTTCAACACAAGACATGCAATGCTGATACTGGTAATGGTTTTGTGGATTTTGATATTGATTTTAGTTAATCTTGTTTAGAGTGATAGTGTAATTCTTATGAGAATTCACTGTTCTGGTACTAAGGTAGATAGTTGTGTATTTTATTTCCAATTCCAAAACATTGTGTAGAATTGTTCTTGGGTATTAATTTGAAATAAGGAAATTCCAATCCAAGGTTTCACTGATTTTAATCAAAAGCATAGAGTGCCTCGTTCCCATCAAAACAGTGATAAAGAGTACTGAAATCAAAATTAAACACCCCTGACCATTTCTTTTTCTTGCATGCCAATAATTTTTTTTCTAAACAAAAGTAGACTCACGGTCTTCTGATAAAAGTGAGACATTATACTAACACATAAAATTTGGGACTGTGTGAAAGTAATACCAAAGCTAGTAAAACCACATTTACAAATCTTCCTGGAGAACTTGCTATGTGAAAGATGACCAGGTATGAGACATGAGTGTCCACTGCAGATACATATTAAGAAATAATTTACAGATGATGTGATATACACCAGAGAAAACAATTAAAGGTAGCTTAAAGGTAGCAATATTTTCAACAACAGCAATTTACAACATCATCTACATACATACAACATTGTCAACATTCATTCCAAGTAAATTCTAACAAAGAAATAAATCCTTATCGTCGCAGTGTTTTGAGTATTACGCTTTCATGTGATTTTTGTTATATTCGGAATATTAATGGTATAAACTGGGCAAAATCTCAAAGATCTATAATTAGACTAGAAATGTATCCATATGACATGCAGGCCCCACTTTATATGAGTGATATTTTTAACAAAAAATAAGTAAAAAAGGGGCCATAACTCGTGCAAAATTTACAGAAGTTGACATCAAATTTTACTTCCTATTAAATTTTATAATTATACAGCTATACATTAAATATTAATTCAATATAAAGACACTTTGAGAAGTTACCACCAGAAACCAATTTGAAAGATGGACAAATGGGTAGTTAAGTGGCTTCTATGCACCCAGCTGATTATTTGTGTTGCTAATTAAAAGCATTTTTTTCGCCACATTTTTTTTTTCAACTGTTTTTCAACCATCACCCAAAAATGACTAACCCTAAACCCTTGATAATTACTGGGACAGCATTTCATGCCCCTGCACCATTCTCTGAATGGCAGAGGCATAAAGTGTATATTTAATTCCATAATTATATACCAGTATGATATATAGATATTGCATAGACACATCATTTTACAAAAAAACCATCTGGGAATTGTACATAAAGGGACTTCAGTTCAATTACAATTTTTTATGTACATTGACTGTGAAACAACTTTTTTCAATATTTAAAAAAAATCTCACTCAATTTTTTTTCTGGGTAGAGCCATTACTAAGCATATCCAGATAAAATATCTTTTCAAGGACATTACATAGTCATGATCGTGGCAGTGGATCGAACCCAAGACTCCCCAATCCTGGGTCCAATGCTCTACCACTGGACCATGCACTCCATTTGCCATGTTTTATAATGGTATCCTGCCAACAGTGTACAATTCAACATTTCACAAATCCAGAAACTAGCATGCTTGTTTATCTGAATTAATCTGAACAGTTTTACAAGAGTAATAATTAACGCTATTGTATTGGGCTATTGTATTAGTATAAGACGATGCAAGCTGGGTCTATACAAACCAATCTTGGCTAATATGACTAAACAAGACCATTACTAACTTAATAAAAGTGTTAATAAATTATTTCATCAAGATGGCCCAGTTATTTGGTCTGGTCTTGGGCAAATATGACAAATCTTCAGATCAATACCTGGGCCAGTATGACAATCTTTAGTACCAGTACCTTGGCCAATATGACATTCTTTAGAACCAGTATCTTGGCCAATATGACAATCTTTATAACCAATACCTGGGCCAATATGACAATCTTTAGAACCCATACCTGGGCCAATATGACAATCTTTAGAACCCATACCTGGGCCAATATGACAATCTTTAGAACCCATACCTGGGCCAATATGAATTCATTTGATTAATAACATTAATACATGTATATTATAGTGAATTAGTTAATAAACCCAGGTGGTAACAAACACGGATACTCTGAAATTGCATTTGGTTGAGTTTAACTACCGATACATTATATAAAGCTATCAGTACAGAACTGTTACATGATAAATGGCACCAAACAGTAATATTAATTAAAGATCACCCTTCAGCTCTCTTGCAATAATATAACCATCTTCTTTGACAGACATTATATAACCAATGCTCTTTTCTGTACTATAAAATATATCTAATAAATACAATGTCATCAACAAGGAAGAAAAATTGTTGATGTTTTTAAAAATGAGTTTAAACTAGAATTTAAGAAGTACATCTGAGCAAAATTGTCATCTCGTACCTTTTGTTTCTATTTTAACACTTGTTTTGCCTAATAAAGGGAATAAACTTTTACCAGTACAACACTTTCTACTCCTATCTAAATAACATCTCCTAGTAAACAAGCTTGAGATTCTATGTTATATATTGGGATATCATATCTAATTTTAAAGGCAATAGGTATGTCAGGAAACATCGCTATAAATGTCTAAAAAATAAAATTATCAAAATTATCAAAAGCACCTAAATTTCTTTTATAAATAAATTACAAATGAACTGGAATTTCAATTCGACCAAAACATAATCATAGTGGTAAAATTAAAACAAAATCCCTATTTCCCTGTTCAGATTCTTTCACTGCTAGCTATATTCAGCAATATATAACCATTGTCAGACAGGTAAAATTATAATATAAAGTTACATAACGCGTCTCAATTGTTACGTCACAACGAATGTTTGTAAATTGTACAAGGGTAACCTATTTTAGTCTAACCAGGGCACGTAGACCAAGTTAGGAAATCCCTTTTCGATATATTATTTTGGCTTGTTGTGGCAATATGGTTTTAAGCTATAAGATCCTGATATACTTCCTTTAAGGTGTTAAAGGGAATTAATTATGTTTTCGTGATTTTGACATACCCAACCATCTGGATTTTATATACTTATGATAATGAGGTGCTTTTTATCCATTTTAATTATTTTTTTACAACATTTTACAGCGTTTTTTCGTGACATACAAACTATAAAATGCAGATCTACTTCCTTTATGTGTTAAGCTATAAAATCCTGATCTATTTCCTTTAAGGTGTTAAGCTATAAGCAATTAATTTCATTAATATTACATGAATGTATGTCTGGACAGATACATTCAGATTATTGGTGTTGACATTTCACTAACAAGTTCCTACACGTCTCTGTGTGGCAAATAACACAAAATTTTGATATAGCACACAGCATTTTCTAAATATAAATCTAATTTCAGGTAAGAAGTGCAGGTACTCATAAAAGATAAGAGCTATGCATTTACAGTCATTCAGATTCATTTAGTACTTTTCTCAAACACTTCAATCACAGAACTTCTTGGCTGCATGTGAATGATAATTCAGCTCGGCTAAAATATTGGGAATCAAAATATCAGTATGGCCATAATTATTTTCACGGGTGTTATGCACGTAGTCTTGCCTGCTGGGTATAAAGGAAGTTATTATGCTATATCTTACCTGAACTGTGACCTATGTTTAGAAAAATTAGCTGTGTTCCATACCAAAAAAAGGTCACATGGGTTCACCACCCTGCGCTTAATGAGTGCCAAATATATTGGGGGAGTACTGCATGTATGTTTCAAAATTCAAACACAATTATCTATAAATAAAAGATATACTAAATTTGAAGACAAAACTACAGGAGTTATCATCTAGTTCAATCACTTCATCACAACAATGTTACATGTGATTAAAAAAACAACAACAGTTACATGTTTTATTATATGTTTTAAATGATGATGAAAACGAAAAACACACCCAGCATGCAGTGCAAACCACTCGATATTGACCAATCAAAAAGAAGCTTAAATGGGTGCAACACAACATTTAACCACAATATACGGTACTACAACTTCTAGCCGTGATGTTTTTCTTTTAACCTGATATTTTCTCTAAGATAATTGTTTATCATATTTATATTTAATGTTTCAAATAAATGAAATTAAAAGAAAAATGTTTAACCCGTTTAAAGTGATACAGTTATTTTCGACTATTTAGTTTGAATACAGTACAAATAAAATATATTTTCTTAAAATATTTACTTGCACTAAATAGTATATTTTTTGGGGTCTTCTTTACATTGTGGCAAAAAGCATTTCAAGTGATTAAAATTAAGAAGAAAATAATCTAGTTTATTATGTATTTATAAGTTTTCCTCTTTAAGACATTCATTTATCAATAAAAACTATTTTTTTACTTTAGTCATTCTTGTGAAAACAAGGGAGATAATGCTGTTTTCTAACTATTAAGTGTTATTTCTTATCAGTTTAGTGACATGTTAATGAAATGATATAAAAAAAAATATCAGGGTAAAATGAAACTAAAAGGCGACAAAACATACAGGAGGATACATAGCAGTATGCCTTTCATACAAACGTTCACTTACTGTGGTTGTTCGAAACTGATATTTATATGGCCAAGTACTGGACGAGTATTCGTTGTTATTGTCATAGAGGGAGGAGCTTTTATAATCCATGGAATTATTACCGAGGTATCCAGACTCTAGGCCGTATGAGAGATCCCTGTGAGTCGCACTGTAGTGATATAAATAAGTGTCACACCCTAGTTAGTTGCTCTCTCCTTAAATTGTGTGTATTGTGATCTATGGGGGAACATTTTTTTTTTGTTTCGTACGTACTATAAACTTGTAAAACAGTAATATTAATCTGCATTTTTCAAACCTGACTTTTACATCAGAACTGTTAATAAAAATAAGTAAATGAATTAATAAACAGATTTTAGAATAGATTTTCACTTGAATAAAGTATGTGTACAAAATTGATGCTAGATTGTTTTTTTAATTTTTTCGCCTGATATTTAAGTTTTACAGACAAATAGTTACAGATGAGATTAAATTAAAAAAAAAAAACTTTCTAAGGAAACATTTAAACTATTTAAAGTACTGCTCAATATATACCCATGTTCCTACTATAATCCTCAAAGACCTATAACACACAATGAACACACTAAAACTCTAGCTATGTGAAAACATATAATGTTAACCTAATTAAAACACCAAACGTGTACATCATTCCTCTTGTTAGCCAGTCCAGCTCTATGACTAATCAAACACAAAACAATTTTACATATGAACATATGAATCAAGCTAATCACAAAATTAGAGCAGTTAATGATGAATGCTTTAAACTTACATAAATATAAACACAGGAATTGGTAGCCAAGTGATTAAAGGTGGCATGTCAAATATTTATTTCGTATATAAAATCTTTTTGAAGTATTTGTATTAGAACGAGCACATTCAAAATTAATAGTTGCAGAATGGATTTTTTTTCTGCTTGTACATTTTATTTTATACCACTTGTAATACAATACATTTCAAGTACAGCAGTTGTTACCAATCCTTCTACTGAATGACAAGACGGAAGAAGCTTGCGTTATTATCAGCAATTAAATGAGGACATATGATGACATAAAAATAACAACAAGCTGCGATATACTTGCAAGAAATAGATGATTATGTCCTCCAAAGTTTGTGATGAGCCTGTCCATCCTGTGTTATCATTATACTTGCATTTAAAATCTTGTTACAAGTGAATGTTGGAAATATTTGTCACAGTTTGTGCAATTATACAACAATGCAACTACAATAAATGTTCTCTGGAACACGTGTCGCATACCAGCAGAATATCAAGGCTACATGTACGTCCTGGATGCCCGTGTTATTGAGTCAAAGGATGTGTAATGAAGCTCTCTAATACAGTATTACAGAATGTAAGAATGTTCTCCGAGACCTACTGTAACAGAATGTAAGAATGTTCTCAGATACCTACTTTTACAGAATTTAAGAATGTCCTCCGAGGCCTACTGTTACAGAATGTAAGAATGTTCTCCAGGACCTACTGTTACAGAATGTAAGAATGTTCTCCGGGACCTACTGTAACAGAATGTAAGAATGTTCTCCGAGACCTACTGTTACAGAATGTAAAAATGTTCCCAGGACCTACTGTTACAGAATGTAAGAATGTTCTCCGGGACCTACTGTAACAGAATGTAAGAATGTTCTCCGAGACCTACTGTTACAGAATGTATAAGATGCTCTCTGAGATGAGATGTACAGAATGAGAAAGAATGCTCTCTGTGTAAACAAAACCTCTTAACAATGATCACAACCGCATTCTGGTATAATAATTGGAATAAAACCATGAAAAAGTTCACAGAGAATCTATCCATCAGATGCGGCTTAATGCCATCTCTAACACAGTGTAAGTCACACTATGGGGCTAGTTTATTGCTGATGCAGACTTCCGATTCATGGATATGGACAGACTGACAACAGACAAAGTGACCACTACAATTCTGCAATACTATACAAAAGATCCAACTATCACTGCTGGTTGTGCATTAAGGTTACAGATACAAGTATTGTAGAAAATATTGCCTTGAGGTCAATGTTAGTCGTTATTAAGGGATATTAAGAAAATGTATTTTAATTGATACAAAATAGTTATTCTAGCAGAGATAATGCATGCTCAGTTCGAATGACTAAAGATGCTGTATTCACCCCGTGTGATTTAACACTTAATGGAACACATGGCCATTTCAACAAAATGGTTAGTGATCTACATTTCTGAAAATTGAATATCTTCATGATCCAAACATGAAAATAAAATAAAATACAGTAGTATGTTTGCAGACTCTTGATTATTGTTCTTTGGGAAGGGTCAAAACTCTGACATGGTTGTATTAAATCCTATATCACACAGTCAAGGTCATCTACAATAAAAGTGGCGATGTTTTTTTTTTATTGCACCAGTTTTATATGTATGTTAAAACAAAATCCAAGAAAATATCAATTTGTATTTAAAGATGTTTTACTTATATTTTAAAACTAGCTAGATGCCCTACCTTCGTGAAACAATTGATATTTTCTTAAATATCATGTTTCAAATAGTAAAACTATGAGATAAACATTTCCACAATGGTAATAAATACATGTGTAGTAATAATAAATTAATTTGAAGTGTGCCATGTGTCCCTTTAAAAAAATCTTCTCAGAATTCTAACTTATACTGGCAACCAAACTATTACTTCAGGACAGAAAGATGATATTCCCCAGTTCAGTGGAATGGATATAGAATTATTGTTGATATTAGATTTTTGATCACCATGATTATTTTAAACAAAATCACAAAGGCATACTGTGTATATTTACATCATCTTTTCAAGTCCTATTTTGAACATACACAATCCCATCCATAATGCCTCCATTTCAGCAGTATATGAACTAAAAATGAGTCATTAGGACCATACTATGTTAATAAATTTGATCAAAAATCAAAAGACTTAAAAAAAAAAAAAAGCTGCAACTCCTGTAAAAATTGAACTTGACCTGTATTTCTGATTAGGTATACAGCTACACACCAAATATTACTTTAATACATGAACAAAAGAAAATGACCGGAAGTATTGATCAGAAATCATAATTTTACCAAAACTTAAATTGAAAGAAAAGGTCTTGTTGTATTTAACTCCTGTAAAATTTTAGTAGACATTGACAAATATCAAACTTGACCTGTATTTTATAGCTTTATAGCTACAAACCAAATATTAATTAAATGCAAAGACCCTTTCAGAAGTTATTCATTGGAAACCAGTTTGGTGCACGGCAGTACAAATTGATGGACAACTCAATGCCTCTTTACTCTTTCTCCGGAAGGAAGGATGGTGGGGGTATAAAAATTGTCTGTACAAAAATCTATTGCTACTTGACAACTTAAAAATGAATCATATCAACTTTACAATCTATTCCCATCCATAACTTTTGTTATCTCCAATCAATAACATGCTTATTCAATTAAAATCAGAAAACCAAAAATGTATTCAATATAATCAAAACTGCATAATCTATAAACTCTGTCAACATCATTTAATTTAAGATGAATTAAATTAAACTAATCAAACTGGTTATAATAATGACAATATCAGTCCAAAATATGGCATAAAAAAATAAACAGCATACAGAAAAGCAGGCACAGGTTTACTTTAAAAGTAATAAAATTCTCGGCTGAATACAAGTATTTTCTCTCAATCTAAGAGTAAACTCCCTTTATTTAATATCAAAAACTGCATCTAAAATATTTGTATCCAGCCTTATAAAATAAATATCACCAGAATTAAAATAATAAAGTAGCTTTGTACACTGTTAGCAGAACACCAATACTGTAGAGAACAGAACCACACGGCAGAATATTTTAATTGCAAAAACAATGTTATAAATACCGAAGATGAATTGAAAGTTTTTACATTAAAATATTGTTACATTAGTATATACAATAGGTAGGTATCGGAGATGACAATCAACAAATTACCCGCAGACACGGTGATAAACAAGTTAGGCAGAAAACAATTTTACAGATAGTAACTGTTTACTGAATATACATGGGACATTTTTGGGATTTTCATGCTTTGAATACAACCAAGTATAAAAATTAATTCTAAATCCCAAAACGAAAAAAACAAACAGGAATGCCTGCTTTAAACTAAATGGTAAACAGGGGACCACATTAAGAGAAAGCTTTTATTCCAAGATGTGTTTTTTTTCAATAAGCACAATTCTGTGTATTTATAACCCAAGAAAGTTTGCTTTCTGCATGCCACCATAATTCTGACAAGAATAGGCTACATGGCTCACGAGTCTGACTTGAACAGATTTCCGAGTCATGACAGTATTTACTTTCAAGATAATTGCTGTAGCGTGGTTAATTTTGTCCACTTTAGAAGCTTTTAGATTATTTTTATGTTTAAACATCTTGGACAGCTTAAAAGCAGATTAAAGTGCACACTGTACAAACGTGGTCAATACAGAGTCTCGTTGAGGCCTACCTCGACGTAACGCCTTTTGAGTTCCTCAAACTATAATTGTGTGAATGCTTTCTACAAGTATAAGGTACCAGTTTTAATGCAGAGTTACAATCAATTTACACTTTTTTTTTCCAAGACAAATTTATCAAACACATGTAATAATTATGTGTAAATATATACATCAACGTGTACTACAATAAACATAGAATGTTTATGTTTGTTGTTATATTTTTCATAAACACGGACACTATTACAAACTAATTTCTCAATACACAGACTTTCAAAAGTACATCTGTGGCACTGATACAATTTTGACCTTAAACATGTTAAAATATAACCAAATTTCCTGTTACTGTATCCAATGAACAGAACCACAATTCATATGGCAACATTCTGATTTATATGCTCAACTTATAAATACAATCAAATAATCTTGTTTTAAACTTACTTATTTTACATTGATTGTGAAATAGTTCTTGTAACTTCAAAAAATCACACAAAAAAGTCTTCCTGGGTAGAACCAGTATTAAGCATATGTGGATAAAGTGTCTTGCTCGAGAACACCACACATAGCCGTGGCAGAGGATCAAACCCACAATCCCCAGATCCTTTGATGTTCTACCACTGGACCACGCATTCCATAAATCATTTGTATTGAAACATCCCACTGTATGTGGTAACATATTACGTTTTTTAATTACTAAGAGTATTTAACATTACCACATTGCATACTGTAATGTCCTATCACAAAAATGATCCAATATTGTAGATACCATAGCATCTGCAAAGGCATTCTCTATATCATCAGATACAGTGCCTGGACCAGTGGTTTTATTTCATATGTTAAAATACCGGTAATTTGAAGGCGACATTCATGATGAAATTACCATTCTATGTTCCATTATTGAACATAATATTGTCAATGTGTCATACTGCAGTAACTTACTGGTAGTTTATGACACGAAACAAGATAGTGTTCCCATTCCATACTACTTTGCTCCATTTCATACAATTTAATTAATATTGTCAATATGTATAATTTCATACTGCACTGACATAATTTAATCTTGCTGATTTATTTTAATGTATAATTTCATACTGCACCGACATATTTTAATGTATAATTTAATATTGCACAGACATATTTAACTGTATAATTTCATACTGCACCAACATATTTTAATGTATAATTTCATACTGCACTGACATATTTTAATATATAATTTCGTACTGCTCCGACATATTTTAATGTATAATTTCATACACGGTCAATTCTGAAAATTTAATAACCTTTCTCACACTTCACTGACCTTCTTTCAAATATCCTATTCCTATATACAATATGATATGAATCTCGTTTTAAAAAATGATATAATATCTATATAACTGAATGCTATTACCGGTATATATTAAAAAAACATGGATCATGTTTAATAATGCTATGTTCTAATTTACACTGGCATTTATCTAAAATAATAACCTAATTTCATACTGCAAATGTCCTTACTATAATGCTGACAAATATGCACTAGTTTAGATACTTTTCTATAATTTGCAATGGCAAGTCTTCACTCATGTGAAAGAAACTGTTATGATATTAAATGACGGCAAGTGGCCTGAACATGTACCAAAGTTTCTTGAGTCACACCCTGAAGACAAATGCAATTAAACCTATCTGTTAATCCAGAATTAAAGGATATACAGAGCACAGGGGCAAAATATACACCCAATTGCATAATTTAGTGTTATTAGAATAGGAGTATTTATTATTGTACAGTTAATTAATATGTAAATCTATCTAGCAATAAAAAAGATATTGAGCAACTCAGATATTTGCTTTGCAATTTTGAGGTCTGGTCACATAACTTTAATCCAAGCACATTGCTGAGGGCGTGACTCGAAGACAATCGCAACTGTTAATCACAGCACTATCACCATACGTGCATGGATACTGACCTCTTGGCACTTGATGACGTAGCGGAATGTCTCGTACTTCTCTTGATGGACCCCGTGTTCGCGTGGTTGTTGGCTAGCACTGAACTAACTTTACTGGCTTTCAGGGGGGACATAACAGACCCATGGGCACTTTTTGAGGCAGATCGGAAAGGCTGGGTCGTGGAGCGTTTGTGACTTTTTGGATCATCCGACCTGACAGGGGAAAACATGCAGGCGTATGTAAACAGTGATGGTAGAGATCAGTTTAGAATCATGCAACACGAAAGTGATATATAAAGAATTATAGAGTCCACCTCTGATGTACAGGGTCAGACTTTTACTTCTCCATATCAAACAATTAGAGTCTAATAAAATAGCATTTTTCTTTGGTAAAGAATTTGTGTTTGTGTTTTTTCTCTCTCTTTAAGTTTCTAAAGTGATCTCTGTATGAATGGAAAATAAGCGTGCAACTATCAACAAATGAAATACACTTTGTATTGATATACAAATACATAATTTGTGCACTTTTTGCGGATTGTGTAACTTGGAGGTCGGTTATGTCCCTCTGAATCCTAAAACCATGTTAGGATCTAAACATGAATGAAAATGCTACAATTAGAGGAAAACAGGTTATGACATTAATCAAAAAGAGAAAACACTCTGTATCCCATAATCGATACAAATCCCCCACTCCAAAGAAACCTTTTTTTTTTTGTTCTTTTTTTTAATGGGGCTGAACACAGTTTTCAACACATAATAGACACAGTTTTAACAGTGAAAGAAGACCGTAAAATGAATCTGAATATACCCATTGTCATTCCACAAATAACTGGCAAACTTTCTGACATTGTCATTGGACCTAGCTGTGCCTCAACACACATCCTGAACTGTTTGAGGTAAGTAATGTTGAGATGGTGCCTTGTACCACTCAGTCATCTACACCCATATCCCATCCTTTAATATTTTTTTTTTCATGAAAGATTTCGTATATTCTCAACAAATATTCTCACTATCTGTAAAAACAGAAACCACAGACATAGTTTGATTTTTTTTATTTTAATAAAAAAATGCTTCTCCATTCAAATACCTTCCTTTCCTTTTATGGGATACAAAGAAGAGAGTGATCTGGTTAGGGAAATTTCACTTCAGAGAGAGGTAGCATCCAAAATGCGAGGAGCATGAAGCATGATGCACGTGTATCCACGTGTCCATGTTACGTGAAATGATTGGAAGCAAGTATGATTGGAAGCTCAATAGAAAATCATTATCATGACATAGCAAGAAACCATAGAAGTGTGTAAGCAGCTAAGACGTATGGGATTAGTTGGTTTATATGCTGCTCAAAATCACAGTGGAAATTTGCCTTTATAAAATGCTACATTATTTCTACATTACTTCTATATATGAAAAAAAATATATCAAAAGGGACACACAGCAAATTGTTTTATTTATATTTTTACTTCCCACTTTTTTGGAAAATTAAATATATTGGTAAGGGGGCACAACTCTTGTAAATGGTTGAAAGACTACATAGAGGTGGTGGAGGATTGACCCCCATGATCCTAAGTTTGATGCTCTACCATTGGATCACATGTTAAGTAAAATGTGCTTTCATTTTCAAATTTATGTACAGGCAGCCTGTTGTATGGGTATCAATCAAGTGACAGTTGCTATGGCTCTAGGTTAAATGGTGACAAAACTGACATTTGTAACGAGCAAAAAGCAAATTGAGTTTTTGATGTGGACTAGCATCTAATTCAATGTTCCCTACTCCTCCCACAACAAAATTAAACAAGAGTTGTCAGAAGACAACAAAGCTAGCCCCTGGTGTCTAAGTCCAAAAAGGGCTATAATTGTGCCAAAATGCAACCCAGAGTTATGGTTCTTGTCTCTGTGTGTTCCACTGATGATGGTGAACACACATGCTAAGTTTCATTCACATCATAAACTGCAACATCATTCAAACTTTCAGCTGAAGCAATTGACCAATGAACATGCTCAAATGCGCCTTTCCCAACAATGTTATTTAACGGACCCAAAATTTGTATTTTAATAATTGATTATTAATGCATTGAATTGATACTCGGTGTTGGTAGGTAGGTCTTTGAAGTTTTGTTTAATATATACATTGCATTTATGCAGATGATTTATTTATGTTCTACCAGATTGTTGTTGGAAAGGTGATTACATGTAGTGACGTTTGTCATTCCACGAGGTGTTCTTCGATCCCTGGAGTTTCTGTGTCCAGAGACTAGACATAAGGTGCCTGTTTTGGAAGGTGTGTCTATATTTTTTTTAGGTGAATGCACAAGACAAGGATAAAAAACCATTCATATTGAAGTGGATGCTGAAAATGCTTAAACATGGAAAAAATGAAAATACTTAAAAAAAATTCTATTTAATATTACAAATGATAATGAATAAAAATAATCAATATATATATCCTGTCATTTGCAAAAGCTTATGTGAAACACAAGTTGAAAAATTGCAGATAAAAACAAATATTTATTTTATGATAATTTATATTTTTCAGTTATGAAGCTGTGCCAATGATTCAGACCAGTATTGTCTATCAACCAGGTTGAGGAAGAGACTGAAAAATACACCATCCCCACAACAACAGAACTACCAGTTTTGAAAAGGGAAATCTTGAGTGTCAAAATCAATAATCAGTCAAAAGTATCAAACTGAACAAGACTATGTCTTTTTAAAACTGCAGAGAGAGGTTTGTGTGCAAGGAATTATAAAAAGAAGTCCTTATATACAGGACCTTGGTGTGTATAATTAAACTCAAAGTATGGAATTGAAATGTAATAGAAACAATTTAGAAATAAGTAGGAAAATGACATAAATCATGAAAACAAAGTATGACATAAATAAAGAAAATTTTTGTTTTTGAAACTTCTTTTCCTGTTAGATGTTGTAAGTCACTTAATTATACACAGTTTTAATTTTAAACATCATTATAATGCTCATAATTAAATCCATTTATCCACATACATAAATTTTTATAAAAATGATTGAATTTCATGCACTAAAATAAACATTAAAAAACCTCACAGTTTTAGGCATGAACCTCACTGGAAAAAATCACTAAATTCACAAGTTGGGGTCCTGAAAATATCACAGGTATGTACTACAAACTATCCATACATACTTTATCGATGAGCCGTTAAAACAGTCATTTTACTTTACATATGTTACAGGCAGGCTCAATCCTTTCTCTGATAAAAGTCTGTGTTGGGGTTTTAATGGTGAATTAACTATCTATAATTTGTATTTAAAGATAATGATTTTTTTGCTTTAATAACTGGAGGAAAAAGGATTTTTGTTTTAACGATTAGAGGATAAAAGATTTTTGTTTTATCAACTAGAGGATAAAACAAATGGCTTTAATAAAGGTTAAACTAAATTCTATTTGCTTATTCAGAGAATGCATATGGTTGGGGTACTGCACATGGGATGGGGGAAAATGAACTAATGCATAAAACTGATGTTGTCACACACAATGAGGACATAGCATTCCCAATGTATGAAATCTTCAAGCTTGCTCAATTACTGTGATCTTTTTTCTTTTTTTTGATAAACAGAACAATTTTATATCTATGCAGAACATATCTTCATGACAATTTATATTAAGGCTAAGAACAAGACAAATTATGCCGACTGAAAATATCCTACGATTGTTGGTGTGTGGAAGATTTCATACAATGAGTTTTGCCCTTCTATTCTTAGGTTCAATTTTCACTTACCTTTCAGGATGAGCACAAACATATGTGCATCTCCGGCACAGAATGTCTCAGATAAATGTTAATATCTTTATATTGCATTATTCAAAATTTAATATATCCATAACCATCTTTTTAAAACATCTAGTTGCTAGCTGTTAATCTAAACCCCATTTTTGTTTTACTTACGCTAATGCACCTGCGGTAGCTGACCGTAAATGTTTTCCACGCAGCAATTTGAGCTGGTTAAGCTTATCTCCCTGCGTCTCTATCCTGGTTCCCCTTGTCACAGGACCAGTGTAGATTCTCCCCTGGAAATGGCAAACATACACAATGGCGATATTTGTTAAAATATAAATATGTATACATGGGCATAATACAAATGTAGATAAAAACAATCTTAGCGCATTTTTATCCAAATCATAATTACTGCAAAAAACCTTGACAATAAATTGAAAAATAAACCTGGATCTTGTGCAATACACATAGACATATGACGATCACTCATGCTAAATTATTTCAAAATCCTTCAATGAGTTAAGGACCCAGCAAAATAGCTATTTCATAAGCATTCAATAAATGCTTAAGTTACAGATCTGACACAAATATGTATTTCTTACAGTATTTTTCATTTTGTTTTAAAATCTGTCAATGTATGACAAAGTCATGGATCGGACACAGAATTTTGGATGGACGAACAAACAGACAGATGTAGCATTATTATATCCAACAAAAATTCCCACTACAAAACTGAATAAATAAGTGCCACAACACAGAATTCTAGGACAAAATCAAACATGGGCAAACCACTTCAATCCAAGAGTCAGTCAAGTCAATACATTTGAGACACATTAACAATGGTTTGTGTCTTACTGATTATGGTTGAAACTTTATACCGTAAACCTTTGATCACCAAACAGTCACGGAAGTTAAATAAAATCTGTCTTACATCATCCTCGTTGTGCCATGAGTTTTCATAGCCAGCATCAAGAGCATCCTGAATCCTCATGTCATCCACCCCTGATAACAACTTGGACACACTGTGATGTCGTTCTCTACGTTTGTCATTCTCCTTTAAGATATAAATGTTTATTTATGACCACCAAACAGAAGTGAAAATAAATTACAGTGATTATCTTAATTGTGTTCAACCCCATTTTCAACACGTGACAGTTTATATACACATGGCATTTCATATACACATGACAGTTTATATACACATGGCAGTTTATATACACATGGCAGTTTATATACACATGTCATTTCATATACACATGATAGTTTATATACACATGGCAGTTTATATACACATGGCAGTTTATATACACATAGCAGTTTATATACACATGACAGTTTATATACACATGGCAGTTTATATACACATGGCAGTTTATATACACATGGCATTTCATATACACATGATAGTTTATATACACATGGCAGTTTATATACACATGACAGTATATACACATGGAAGTTTATATACACATGACAGTTTATATACACATGGCAGTTTATATACACATGACAGTTTATATACACATGGCAGTTTATATACACATGGCATTTCATATACACATGATGGTTTATATACACATGGCAGTTTATATACACATGACAGTATATACACATGGAAGTTTATATACACATGACAGTTTATATACACATGGCAGTTTATATAAACATGGCAGTTTATATACACATGACAGTTTATATACACATGGCAGTTTATAGACACACATGGCAGTTTATATACACATGACAGTTTATATACACTTTGCAGTTTATATACACATGGCATTATATCCAGTTTTTTGAAAAATACCTTAGAATAATTCTGAGTAGAACTACCATCCTTCTGCAAAAAAGATTTTTAACAAAGCTGGACCCAGGCCAATGACCTGATGAGAGGTAAGTATTCTTGAAATGGGGCCTGAGATATTTTAAAATACTTTGCAAATTTTAAATGAATCACCATTTTCTCCAGAAATATTCAATTTTAATGATACCGGAACTGAAAATGCAAATTACTTTTTTTAACTATAGGTAATTAAATATTAGAGATATTGAGTTTGAGTCAAAGTTTTAGACTCCCAAGTTTTGTGAATTTCAGTGCAGATCCATCATGCATATGAATATCTGAATAGAACTTATCCTTAAGTATATACTTGAAAACTTTAATCTGAGATAAGCTGGCGAGTGATCATGATTTTAGACTTGCTCAAATAAAACTGCCTAATTTTTATGGTTTCAATAATATTGATTATAATAAATAAATTAAGTATTAAGTATTTAAGTCAACTCTGCAACTTGATATCCAAGGAAAAGTGTGGGTTCTAGAATGCATATAACCTAAAAGTTAACTGACACACAACAAACAGAGTGATAAGAAAAGCTTCCAGTTAGTCTCCGATTCAGTATACTTAAAGCCCTATCTGCCATATAAAAATTGCAATCTAGCTCATGGTTTTATATACTGTAATACACATAGTCCTATACATTAATACCAGAATAATTATACCTTGACTTTTGCCCTATGTAGGTCACCCTGCATCCACATCCAAGCTTGCTTCTCTTCCAGGAAATTCTGCTGCGGCCCAATGATGGAACCGGGCCGACATATACGACACCAGGCTATACACTCAGCTGCCGTGAACTTGTAATGCTTCATCATATAGCATGCTATCAACGTACCAGTCCTACCAAGGCCAGCTGTCAGGATGAACACAGAACTTTTCATTTACAGTTTCTTGTGAAATAATATACCAGCCATCATGCAAGGAATAATAACATTTGCCAACATATTACAGATTATATATATACAATCAAACCTGTCTTAAGGAGCCAGTGACCCTTTAAGACAGGTTATTGCTTAATACAGGTTATTTGCTCTGACAGCATAGAAATGGGAAATAGCAAATGTGGCTGCTCAAGACAGATGGCTGCTTAATACATGTTAATTTGCTCTGAAAGCATAGAAACAGAAAATAGCTAATGTGCCTGTTAAGACAGGTAGCTGCTCAATAGAGGTGGCTGCTTACATAAGTTTGACTGTATATATGGCAACCAGTTTCATAGACGAAGGAAGACTCCATATACTAAACATGAATCTGAGTAGAACAACCATCCTCCTACAAGTAACTGGTAGAGAAATTGCCGTATCTAATCTTGAGTAGAACAACCATCCTCTGCAAGTAACTGGTAGGGAATGGCCGTATCTAATCTTGAGTCCTACAAGTAACTGGTAGGGAATGGCTGTATCTAATCTTAAGTAGAAAACCATCCTCCTACAAGTAACTGGTAGGGAATGGCCCTATATAATCTTGAGTAGAACAACCATCCTTCTACAAGTAACTGGTAGGGAATGGCCATATCTAATCTTGAGTAGAACAACCATCCTCCTACAAGTAACTGGTAGGGAATGGCCCTATATAATCTTGAGTAGAACAACCATCCTCCTACAAGTAACTGGTAGGGAATGGCCCTATCTAATCTTGAGTAGAACAACCATCCTCCTACAAGTAACTGGTAGGGAATGGCTGTATCTAATCTGGAGTAGAACAACCATCCTCCTACAAGTAACTGGTAGGGAATGGCCGTATCTAATCTCGAGTAGAACAACCATCCTCCTACAAGTAACTGGTAGGGAATGGCCGTATCTAATCTCGAGTAGAACCATCCTCCTACAAGTAACTGGTAGGGAATGGCCCTATCTAATCTTGAGTAGAACAACCATCCTCCTACAAGTAACCGGTAGGGAATGGCCATATCTAATCTTGAGTAGAACAACCATCCTCCTACAAGTAACTGGTAGGGAATGGCCGTAACTTATCTTAAGTAGAACAACCATCCTTCTACAAGTAACTGGTAGGGAATGGCCTTATCTAATCTTGAGAGAACTTGTGACCAGACCCTTTTGCCTTAAATTGTATTTGAATTATATGCATGATATATATATTGTAATATATGTTTATATAGCGATAAAATATGCTTCAACTAAAGTAACTGGTAAATTTTTTTGTATAAAGTGCTGGATCAAAATGGACTCAAACCCATGAACCTCCACTGTGAGAGGCAAGTGATTTTTGAGCCAAAGTCTATGCCTTAAACCACTCGGTCATTGAGGATCCGAAGCTGTCAGGAGAAATACAGAATCATTATCAACAGTTTCTCAAGAAATAATCTAACCTTTTGAGCCTAGTATATAGATTAAACTAAATATTTTCCAAGTGTTCATTTTTTATTTGTTTCATTAAATTTTGACCCACAAAACTATAGATTTATAGAATTACGGATTAACCATTTCAATGATAAATGTAAGTATAAGGTTTCAACTTTCAACTTGCCTCTATTATAGATAGATAATAGACTTCTACTGCAATATTTAATCCTTGCCAAAGTCAAAACACCAGTCTCCCAGACCCAGTACATAACCCGGTCAAGTTCCACTTCTGCCATGTTTCATCTGTTTATATTGGCAGTCGGATACAAATACCAGCTGCACTGCTATCCAGTCATTTGGCTTCTGTTTCACCAACATTTTATTAAGAAATTTAACTTAAGTTTGACTGGTTATTTATCTATTATATAACCAATATCAATGAAACCATATGCATTTTTACTGTAACCAGTCTTAAACCCCAAACTTTTCTATAAAAAGAAATGGGAGGAGCCTAATTTCAAATGGTGGCTCTTTTTTGCAACAATGTTGAATTGGGAGATGTTTTTCTGTAAAACATAGTAACAAACATGTCATTATTTTCAAAAAGAAGTGCATTTGTAGGGACATATTTTGTCTTTATAAAAATGCCCTTTATTCACAAAAGCTCCCAGAAACAAAGTAGTAGTAGTCCTTACAAAATTGAAATATCAAGGAAACTTTGCTAAATATTTGAATTTTGAACCCCGTTTGACCCTTGTCACGTGGTGTAAACAGCAACACTTGCTTGGAGATGTGTATAACCTACTTGTGAGGAGCCATGCAGTGTTTGATATCTCAGAGTAGAATAATGTGTTTGACTTTCAGTTTGTGAATTACATGTTTAGGAAGATCAATCTTCATAATATTTCTGCCTTTTTCATATACATGTATAAACAAATGATTATACATTGTAGTTTATGGCTTATCTCAGATACATGCATACTTGCTTTTTTATTTGGATGTAAATAAGTTACAATTCACCCTTACCTTGGCTGATCATTGTTTTAAATCCCATAATTCACAATAGCTTCCTTTTGGAAATAACTTTTAGTTTTGTGTTTTAGCAAATGAAATGTCATTTTATTGTTTATAAAGTTCTTATGTCACAGCCTTCAATTAAAAACACTTAGTGCTATATAGGTGGCCTTGGGTGTTTGTGTATGAACCATGTACTAGGTTCAGAACACAAATTGGCATAATTTAGATCTTGGTTGGTTTAATATTCTTTGCTTTTTTTTCTTACATAATGAAGTAGGAACCAAACTCCTACATTTGAAAACATATTCCAATATTGTAAGTATCTACGTTTTGGTAAATGACTGTTTCTTTGATTAGGAAATGAAAATTCACCTAGCCAAAACTGATGTTGAAATGTTATTAACGGACATGAAGCAATATCCATAATTGTTCTACAGGAATGTATTTATTTTCATCATCATCATCATCAGTATCATAATCACTTCCCCACTTTCTCCATCTGTGCCTCAATTTTTGTCCTGAATGCCATCTGACAATAAATATTCCTTTAAGTTCTGTGTCTAACTATAGTTATTTTCATCAACATTAATTGACCAGTCTGGTGAAACTAAATGATCTTGAAATCACACTCATTATAATCAAATAAATGAAATAATATACGAAATTGTTCCCTCGAAACCTTCAAAGTATTTCCACATTTTCTTCCATTTGTAAGTTTTGCCAGGGAAATTGTGAACCTAAATGGAATGGGTCATTCTATTATGTTAAAGGGGTTTCTGTATTTTCAATCTTTTTATGTTTTGTCTCACATGTTTGCCCTTTACTTGTGTCCAAGCAATTTATTTACAATTCATTACAACATGTATGCCTGTTTGATATAAGTCCATAATAAATACGATAAACCATTTTTCATCAATAGTTTTATTCTCTCTCAGTAAATAATGTACTAATCCATGGAACTTGACCCAAATAATTTCACTTTATCTCTTTGATCATGACCAGAGATGTGTTATATGTAGCCCAGCATGAAACTGTAAATTGGATGTATCTAATTAGCAATTTTGTTTATTATGCATGCAGATAAGATGTCCATTGCAATATATTTGAGTGCTGTGTTTGCTGTACTTAATCTGGGGAAACCTTTATTTTAATCCATAATACTGAGGAACCTGAATGTACAATAAACATTGTTGCTTAGATTAACTTCCATAATATCAATCAATTATATTTACAAGAAATTCAGTGTGTATTAACTTGCAATAGGCAGTATCATCTATGGCTATGCTGGTAGTTACAGCTTATGTTGGACATGAGTATTATCAAATAACTGTAGTAAACTTGTCGGCTGCTAGTGATAAGCCCCGCCTATAATACTGTGTGTAGGAGCTACCGGCGATGGGCCTTTAAATCACGATCATCTGACTGCTTTTCTTAGATGAAAGTATATGTTGGTAAAACAAGAGCCTGGTTTTAGGAGTATTCCTAGTCTTATATCATTTTATACTCGTCATGTTTTTATATATTCATTCAACAAAATGCTCTTTTTTGTCGCTTGAGCCATACAACTTGTTTTAATGTTGGCTGGTTTGTTTATGTTAATTTAATTTAGCTCAATTGAAAAGTAGCATAGAGTTCAGAAAATTGAGAATGGTGTCCATTTCTTGGGTAGAACCAGTACTATGTGTATTTTTGGCTTTTTTTAAGTGGTCATTGAGTCAACCTAGGCTCAAACCTTCTACCTCTGGTATGAATAGCTATCATTCAATACAGGTGCACAGATCTCTTTATATTCTCTACCTGGAGAAAGTTGTTTTTCTCTTAAATGTCACCAGCTGGTATGTATTTACAATGCCACAATCATGAACAGACCTAATTTACTCACCTTTACAATGAACAGCTATACCACCATCAGCATTTTCTGATAATTCTAAAAACTGCCGTACTATAGTATCGCTGGGTACGCTGCCATCAATAAAGAAGAGATCATAGTGGTCAAAGCCAGCATCTGTAAACCGGCGGGCATCGTAGATTTTCTTGTTCAGACGAACTATGGTGGTCACATTGTGTTTTCTGAAGTAGGGGAAGTACGCTTCTGGCGCGTGTAACGGGTAACCTGAAAGAATCATTAAGTTGTGTGAGAAATTGCTTCTCTGACTAGCATTTAAGTCAATATCTAATGATAGCTTAATTTTAGTTTTACTTCAAAATATAAACTGAGTATCCGAACATCTTTACACAACACTACTTGCATACCAGTATTTACAAATTATATCCCTATCAAAAAAATGCACTAACACACAAGACACACAATAACAACAATAACAAGAGGGCCAAGATGGCCATATATTGCTCACCTGACTGACCTTGAGTTAACCAACTTAAGCAGATTATATGTTACATGTACATTCAAAATTCCAGTGAAATTACATCGAAATCAGGTCAGTAGATTCTGACAAGAAGGCTTTTGAGAACTTTTTAGAAAACTAGTACCTCACTGTGGCGGTCATGTTTTTTAACAAATCACAACGGCTTGAACAAACTTGGTAAAGGGTCACCCAAGGAACATTTCAGTGAAATTGTTTTAAAATCGATCCGGTGGTTTCTGACAAGAAGATTTTTTAAGTTTTTACTATAGCTTATATAGTAAACTAACCCCACCTTCGGGCCGCCATGTTTTTTGAAGAATCAAGATGGCTTGAACAAACTTGGTAGAGGCTCACCCAAGGATATTCCTGTGTAATTATTCTAAAATCGAGCCGGTAGTTTCTGACAAGAAGATTTCTAAGTTTTTACAAATTAAACTTGACGAATCAAGATGGCTTGAACCATCTTGGTAGAGGGTCACCCAAGGAACATTGCTGTGAAGTTATATCAAAATTGGCCAAGTGGTTTCAGAGAAGTTGTTAGAAGCTATAAGTTAACGACGGACGACAGACGACGAACAACAGACGACAGCCAACGGCTGACGGCAGACAGACGACGGACACCAGGCGATCACAAAAGCTCACCTGTGAGCCTTCGACTCAGGTGAGCTAAAAATACAAATTAACCAATAAAAATTCTTTTACATCATGGATAATGAATATATATTTGCATAAATCTAGACAGAATCTTAGTTCAGGGCTCAAACTAGAGGGCGACGTGGGCGACAAAGTCGCTTTTTTCTCAGTCACTTCGCTTTTTTTTTTGGTCACGGTGAAGTTTCAAGTCGCCTTAAAATTAGCAACATCGCTTTTTTTCTTGATGCTAGCGAAGTGCAAATTACAACTATAACCAATATTTGGTATATTCTCTAATCCGTGGATAAGTGTCACCACACATGTGGGAATGCAAATTGCAATAATCGGTTACTTCTGATCCAAATGTCCCCAGGCAATTTTCGGCATATATGTTTACACCCCGTGCCAACATCGTATAGGTTGCTGGGCAACGCAATCGTTTGGCTGACCAAGATCAAGGTTTCCCTTGTATAGAGTTAAAACATCCAGCGTCTAATTGAAACCGATCATTTTTTTTCAACTGTCAATCAAAGTTTTCCATGAGCAAAGTAACTTTCCAGGTATGACGTAATCATTCTTTGTGTTTGCGAGATGCATAGTTGATTGACAAGAGTGTAATTCAATTCTGAATTATACGTTTAAAATGAATAATTAGCGCGTTTGATTTTTAGAAATTACCGATGATTAAAGAGTTATTGATAATTATGTTGCCGCTAACTGTTGTCTATAAATATGTTCGAGTCGAAATAAACAAATTGAACTGAATCGATTATAATAACTATTAATTCGGTGTCAGTGAGTGATGTATAGAATTCACATAAAAAAATTGTTTTGTTAGTCAATTTGTTTGTTTAAATCAGCTGGTTTAATTACTCTAAATATTTGTGATCCGACCTATAACTACAAAGTTTGACTTCCAAAAAGCCTTGAAATATTGGAAACAACAGAAAGTATGAAATATTTATAAATGAGAATTAAAAAGGTCAAGTAAGAAACAGTTAGTTTTTAAGCACTGTGTAGACTGCAGTGGGGATAGCATTTAACACAGCATCTGAAATTTAAAAAATGTATGTTTCATGAACTTATGATTATGTTTTGCATTTTAATAAAAAAGTGTTTATTTGGTAAAAAATAAAAATGATATGTGAACAGAGAAATATCTTTTTGATTACTCTTTCGGAGATAAAGTTATAGATAAATAGCATTTATCTTCTGCTTTTACCAGGTACTAGTGTTCCATGTTCTTTGCAAAAAAAAAAAAAAATTAAACAATAATGAGTGGCATGAAGAATACTCCTACCATGAAAAAGTAGATTGTAAGTTCATTCAGCTGTATCTTTATTCAGAAAGTTAAACTCCCTGTTCTTTAAGAATATATCACACAAAAACTAGTTCCTTAATTACAACATCAGATAAAAGACAAGAAGGCAGTCAACCAACACATTTGATATCAATCAATTATAAAAACAATATAAAACAAAAACACACATAATGACATAGCATTAATTTTAATGAAACTAAGTTTTTGTGTAACCGCATGACGAAATTTACCACTTCTCCCTATTTTTTCTCCACTTCTCCTTTCTTTTGAAAGAAGGAGAAGTCACTTCTCCCTAAAATTCAGACCCAGTTTGAGCCCTGTTAGTTTATATTACCATGTAATTTATTTAAGCTCGATCGATATGAATTGCTTTAGAGCTCGCTTCCTGAGTAGAAACATTAGCAAGTGTTGTTATCTGAGAGGCATCGGGTCAAACTAGGGATCGAACCCGCATCCTCTGGCATGAGTGGTTTACAACCAACGTCTAATCACTGCTTACATTGTTTGTCTCTCAGTCAGTAAATTCCCTTCTTAATTGGAATGGTAAAAAAAAAAAAACAAAGGTAAAAATCTAAAAAAAAATTACTTTTTATTTTTTAATTACATTGCCATAATTATGTCCCTTTAAAAATGAGTTAAATACACCAACCTCAATGATGTTCTTACCTAGATAAGTATCTTTATTTATGGACCACTTAGAATTATAAACATACCTATGATTAAGGTTACCCAACCAATCCTAAATTTGAGTTCCGACCCTTAACGTGGCTTTTTTTTCATCTTTATTTTTTTTTATGAAAAACTGCAGAAAGAATCCACTTAATGTGTGAAGTAAATTATATTTGTATTGTTCTGTATTGATTTACTATCATAATTGGTTACCTTTTTTTAACAGAAAAACAAGTTAAAATCAATTTGCTTATAATAGTTCAATATAATGAGTTTCTTCTCCATGAAATAAAAACTGAAAGAATATAATTAGAAAAGAAAAAAATGTCTACCAATACCTACCTACCTACCCCATTTTTTTCAGTAAAGTAACCCTAAACACAGGTGTGTGTGTTATCTGGCCAGATGTACTATTGGCAGTGTTGCTCTTTGCAGGTGATATGGTAATTATAGGTAAATCAACAGAAGAGTTAAAACTCACTTTAAGGTTGAAAAATAGCAATAACCCCCATCCTCCCATTTATTGTTATGTACCAGGAATCTCACATTGTGATGTTAGCTAAAATCAAAATTTTACACCATTTTACATGCGTGTATTTGTTTACTGAAACTGATATGTAAGTATTTATCAAGCAACCTAACTATCTATCACACTTTTGAACTTTGTGATAACAGGCGTGTGGATGTTATCTTTCTTCATAATAAGCTATGAAAGATAATAAACTAAATGTGTATATAGACAGGTTTTTGCTTCATATCTTTGTTGTAATATAACTAGCAGATTTAAAAAAGGGAAAAAAGAGAGGTTTGAAATCACTTTCTCCTCAGACTAAACAGTGTAAATGTTGAAAAATATATACATGGACCTCTCCACCTCTTTGGGGACCCACCCTTAAGATTTATAAAATATGCACTGGATGCTCCCCCATTCTGACTGTAAATGCTGGATCCGCCTAAGTGCTATTATCAAAGGGCTTACTGATCTATTCATTATCATGTATATAACTACTTGGCATCAAACATGTCGTGTACGCCTCTATACAAAAGGAATACCAAAACAAAGCCTAGATATACATCAATCAACACTGCACTCTCTCTCTCCTATTATAGTAATTATGGTGACAAAGCACTGGCAGATTGAAAGTGAATAAACATAAGATTGAGATCCATATCCTCAAAGGTTTTCTCAATACTTAAAAAATTTATGCCAATTTCAATGTCGGCATCCCTTCGAGATTTACAAAAAAATCACTGGATTGTACATCCTTAGTTTAAATCTTAATAGTGAAGAAAGCTTAAACTTATTTGAAGCACTCCTGAGTCCGCTTTCAGGGTAGAACCAGTACTGAGTGTTGTTTTTTGAGAGGCACCAGGTCAAGCTGGGGATTGAACCTGCAACCTCTGGCGTGAGGGGCCAACATTCTATCAACTGCACTACTGGTCCTCTAAGTAGTAAATTCTTGATCTGCAGGTGTATAGGAACACTTAATTTGAGATGGTTCTGATAATGTTTCATGTTCTACTCTTTACTTCTCAACAAAACAAAATAAAAATTGATGAAATTGTTTTCTGGTAACATTTTTGTTTGTGCTACCATTTTGAAACACTGATAAATTATCTCGTTTAATTTGAACAGAGAAAAAAAACATAACCACTTCTCAATTTTAAACAAGAATGCACCAAGACAGAGCAATTTATCTGGCACCACAACAGGAGACTTTCCAGGTTCTTCCGCCATAATATCAGAAACATGCCGCCATTGCATAAGAAACATGCTGATAAAATAATTTCCAACAAGTGTCAACTGATATTCATGATAAGAAATGTTCTAAAATATCCAGAGGAAATCAAAGGGAATATAATATTTATCAGGATTTTTCAAAATTTTAAAATTGACTGAAAACATTTTTTTCCAACATATCATACCCACCTATACTGATTGACCCCATATTGCCAAATTAATATATTGAAAAGGGATTTCCAAACTTGGGCTATGCACCTAGATTGGACTTAAAATAGAATTCCCACTTAAATTTTTTTTTACTATTAAATGAGTCACATGACTTCATTATGATTTCAATTTGATTCATCATTATAGGCTTATACATTGCGAAATTCATTTCATCTTAGAAAGAGTCTGAATGATGATGTGAAGGTTGTCAAGCATTTTTAAGTGCTGTCTATTTTTAGAATGGGGATTTCTATTCAAGTTTTATTTTTATATATAAATATATATATACCTATATAATATTACATGTGTGTTCATACCCAAATAGGTATCAAAAATCAGGTAAACAAAATACCTACAACAGGAGTGGCACATTTCATTGAATTAGTATACAAAAATGGCCTATGGTTAGGGTAAAGCCTAGAACATTCATGCCCACAGAACTGGAACATTTCAGACAGCTCTAATGTATATTTAAAAATCAACTGTATTCCAATTATCCTACCGACATTGTAATGACCATAATGATTGAGTCCTGAAAGTTCTATCCAATGTACCGGTATACATAATGAGAAATGGCCGGTGGACATAAAATAAATAAAGAGCACAAAATGATTTTCAGCTATCCAGAATCAGATGTTCAGGCACCTTTAAGCACTGACAACAATTATCCAGCAAAAGTATGTCACAGTAGGCCAAAGGTCATACAACAGAGCTGCATCGTATCAATGTAAACATACAAATGCATACAAAACGATGTAAACAGACTAATCACTCAATCTTTCTGGCTATGTCCCAGCATCCCTTCCAGGTTGAACTCCATTCACCACTAACCCTAGCTGTAATATCAGTTGATGTAACCTACCTGCTGTCAATTATATGTTTGTATCTCCCACATTGCAAAGAAAGTAACCAATTTCCCTCCATCTTCAACAATTATTTTGGAAAAGTTTTGCAGTGAGAGTGTTACATACTGAAGAATACTACATTATCAGCTGTGGTTTTTTTTTTGTTTTTTTTGTTATTGTAGGTAGCTTATGAACTCTATTTTCAGGTTGCCCATTTATTCGCTCCATCATAGTTGCCAAATCATTTATAAATTTTCACAATGTAAATACCCTATAATTGACTTCTATTGTCAGTATCTTTATCAGGAAATTGGAGATAAACAATTAGCCAGCTTTATATTTGACACTATTGTACTAATTGTTATATAAGTGGTTATCATTAACTGACATTAAGTTATTGATGAGACCTCATGTATCATGTCACAGTTATCGTTAAAACAATATCAACCACTTGTACCAAGTACCTCAACAACAAGAATGTGAACAAATTGTGCATTGCATTCATTGCATTGTGTTTTGGGGAAACTTTTGTTATTATATTTTATTATTGTAGAATTTAATTTTTCTAAGGGGTAGGGGAGGGGGTGGAGTTTGTATGGTATTTAGCATCACTTTCAGAGCCAATCTGAATTAGAATTATCCTCTAAATGCTGAGCACCAAGCGAGGAAGCTTCCAGTATTTGGTATGACCCGGTCGGAGACCGAACCCATGACCTTCCACTTAACTGTGCTGCGGAAGCGGCAAACTTTCTTACTTCAAGATTTTTTACCCAACCTTCATCTCCAGCAGTACCTTAAACTACTCGGCAATGAAAAAGCCTGGCTTGTGTTAACAATATTTGAAGTTATACATATATATGTATTTCCTGTGAAAATAAATTCTTGAAAGTTATTTTCCTTATACGTATATTAACTTGCATTTCATTATAATAAGAGTTTATAAATAAGTAAATCAGGTTTCTGTTTCACTAGAATTTTATTTCTAAACTTAACTTATTTTTGACTGGTTATTTATCTATTGTATAATCAAAACCAATGAAATTAAATTAAGTTTAACTGGAACCAGTCTAAAATCATGATCACCTTAGAAGCTGCTTTTCTTAGGTTTAATATCTTAAATAATTACAAATATTTGTGAAACAGGAGCCAGGACCAATTTCTCTAAAATAAAGAGTGTTATTAAATGAAATAAATAAAAGTTCCTGATTCCAGTTATGACATATTAAATTAAGGTGCTGAAAAAGACCTTTATGTAAGACCATTTCATAAGAAATAATTCACATTAAAAATTGACAGGATAACTGACTGAAATCATTAGGATATGAAGAAATGGATTCAGCAATTAATAAATAATTATAGAAGCAAAGGATAAAATGGTAAATATAGAGGTTGTAAGTGTATGAAGTAAGAAATGATTATTAAAATCCTCTACAGATCCTTTAAACATGTATTGGAAAACGCAAACTTTATGTTAAATTTTCTGCGACAAAATAAATAAATGATACATCAACGGAAGATAAGGATTCCAAATACGAACATTTCCGGTGCTCCTAGAAATAATTGCTCATTATATAACTTAATATTTATAACTAATTAAAGGCAAAAATACAAAACTTTTAGCAGGCTCAATTTCATTGTTTAGGGCACATATTACATTAAAACTACAAATTTATTTTTTATTTGGAAACATAATCATGTTAATCAAAAACAGTTTTTATAGACAAGTACTTACTATAAGTCGCTGACAAGTACAACTGAGAACACATATTTACGCTTGTGTTCATGTATGTGTGTCAGTCAAAGTTTGTGTATATGTACATGTGTTTGTTTGCCAGTTTGTCTGCTCGTATGTCTGTACCAAGTCATGCTTGCGGTCATGTTTGTTGTATATGTGGAAGGAAATAAAGTATAAAATATTCCAAAATATTTGCTTTAAATGATTGCCACTGGATGCTTATATTATTTTATAAAAAGCTTATTGTCTCATTTCATTACATACAATTATCTAATCTTATCTTTTTAGAAAGATTGACATATTTCATTAATAGCAATCGGCTTTTATTTACCTAAAATTGAAATAAAGAGGATTTGAATAACAAGCCCCAAACAATAGTGGTGCGCCATTCTAAAAACTCAAATAAATGCAAGCATAATATAAAAGAACAAGTTTTTTTTTGGTATGAAATAAGCAATTAGCATTTACAGCAAATTTCTCTGCAAAAAGCATAAAATCAAACTTACCTCTGTCGTAAACTGTTAAGATATTATTAATGTAAACAACCAGCTGTTGTCCGATACTGGACTGAGAATTAAACACCCACATAACAGAAATGAGACTCGGGTTAGAAATCTGGCTATGAAATTAGTTTAAAACTACTCCTTTTTTTTTTTATAAAATGACACAAAATTCAATCAAAAGTTATAAAACATTTTTTTTTTCTTCAACTTTTGATTAGCTCTATGTATATTATATATACATATAAACATTCTGTAAAACTAAATACATGAATGTTGCTAAAAGTATCAAGGTGACTTTGACTAGTTTGATATATATCTAAACTACAAAGTAACAAAATTACGCTTAATGTTAATTAATATTTTCTGCTTCATAACAACTAAATAATAAGTAGACTGAGCCATATCGGATTGTTAAGAACATTTACAGATATGAAGTTTGGTTTAATACAGCAGTGGAACCGCCATTACTATCTGCAAAGGCTCGGATTACAAATATATATGTTTGTCATTTCTGATCTGGTTGATATTTATTTTCAGTCAATGTTTCAAAAACAAAATAAGAAAATGAAAATGAAAAATCACAACAAAAATTTAAAAGACAGTGCTAAAAAAATAATGTTTAAAAAGTTTTTTTTTCACCTCATATAACAGAGCCCCTTCTACTAAATAAGTACCAATAGCATTCCCTATAAAAAATCTTTAATAAATATATACTACCCTTTGCCTTCTCCACCCAACATTAGTCTTTATATCAAGGACTGTGTGATAAAATATCAAAATTCACACAGCAATCGGCCTAAATGAACTATATAGATTCACTGCATTTCATTTCTCAATGAAAAACACTTGCAGCTGGGCGGAGCTAAAAGGACCAGTTTGCATTTCATTGGTTATCAAAATAACTAAAATAACGTAACAGTTTTATCTATAATTGCTGGAGAATATAATGTAAATATAAGGATTATAAGCCAAAATTTGAGTTTTCATCTAGTGATGAAAAACATTAGGCTAGTTTAATGTTGCCAAAAAGCCCTTAGGGATTCACAAACATTATACTGGCCTAATATTTTTCATCACCTGATGAAAACTCAAAATTCATCTTTTCGTCCTTAATTCAACATTATAGCAAAATGCTTATTACGAATCTGATTGTCATTATTCAAATGGCAAACTGTTAAAAAAATGTCCTTTTCATTCAATATCAGGATATTTCTCCCCCTAGAAAAAGGCATCTTCTTGTCCCCATTTTCAGAAAAAAAGCCCTGAACAAATCACAAGTAACAATCAGTTGCCAAAATTAATATTTAAAAGCCGTATTCAGACAACAGCCAGGGTAGAAATTATTGAAACAGTTTTAAACTTGGCATAAACATCAAACAGCAAAAAGCACTACAAACATACCATTCTCTATCTTGCTCTTGGGATGAGGTCCGCTAAATGCAAGGAACTTGTCTGGAATAATCCAGTTAAGATCTCCATTCTCTACTCTCTGTTTTAAAGATGGGAAAAACAAAGGGAGGTGATTAGCAAAGGGAGACAATTCTGGGTTGTTGTTTTTTCCTTAATGATTGAAGAGGATGAAGATGATGTTTTGAATGGTTCTGGTGTACAAGATGTACTGAACAGAATAGATGCTAAGCTATCAGCAGCTATTGAATGTATAGCACAGAAAAATGTACAAAGCTACAGAAATAGTGATATTATCACTTTCACTTTTCATACATTCTTCTCCTTGTGTGTATTATTAAAGTGAACGTTACCAAGGCCTAAATTCAAATATTGTTTGTTTGTCCTGTACCTTCTCATCAGTTTCATCTTGGGTGGGTAAGTAAATTATCATATTATATTTACATTTTGTTGGTCACAATGTCTAATCATTACCTTTTCCTTGCATATTATTTCACAGAAGCACCTTAACCAGTAACTAAAGATGTTTTACTTTATTTAAGATAAATGAACAACACATTTATGACAAACATTTTCGTGACTTTTCATCGACTTTCATAGATTATTTTTGGAAGCTAATTATATGGATATGAGAACGATTTATGGAGCAATGTAGGATTAAAATAGTGCTGCCTGGGAAATGACTGAAAACATAAATCATAACTCTTGTCATGGGAATCAAACTCCAGCGACAATCCGAATATATAACAGAAACCTTGAATTTTATCAAATATTTTATCAACGATTTTTTGGGCAATGCAATAAAATTATTAGAGTATCACTGAGTAAGTAGGTAAAGGACAAACAAACTATATCTTATATTTGGACCAACCAGTATCTACATGTGTTTTATTTTCTGTGCTACACAAATGTTTGGTCGTGAAAGATGAGGAGAAAAATGAAGCTTCTACACGACACAGACAGCTAGGTGATATGATTACATGAAGTATACAAACATGAAAATTGAAACTGATAATAGGTTGTTCATTTATCAATCAAATATTGATTAAAATATTATCAATATTTAGTGTCAATAATAGTGTCAATATTTATAAGAAAGAGTAGCCAATGAATCGCAGCTACGTCTTGGCACACCACAGATCTCATGATACTGTCAGTCAGATCAGGCCACATTAAAACTATCAACCTTATTATCAGTTTTTAAACCCATGCTCTGTTAATATTGTCTGGAAGCTGCTTAAAGATGGAACAGGCACTAATTCTATTTTAAATATGAAATTCCACTTCAATTTTTTCTCTCCTTTTTTCAACAGTATTTCAGGTATTTATTGGAGGTCAGCTTACTATTCATGCTTCCTGGGATCTGCTAGGTGGTTTACCAGTACTAGACTCACCTTACCTCTGCAAGTCACTGACTGCTTCTCCACATATTTGAATTGTGGGAAATTGATAGCTGTAGAACACAGTTCATGACCAATCATCACAGAGACTGCTATTAGGCGGGAATCAGTTTAAACCTATTTATACTTATTCCTGTCTAGCCACAGTCTCTAGGGATGGGACTGAGTCAGAGGGGTTATCGACTGAGCTGGCTGGGTTCAGCTCATTTCAGTTGATACATGTACATGGATACATTTCTACCTGCCCATTTCCAAACTATAGAATAGTTTTAACTTTAATTCAAATCTTTCATTAAGCAACTTCCATTTCTACACGTTAGTATGAAGGAGAAGTGGTCATTGCCAGCACCACAAATATGTGTCTGCCTACATGCACATGATAGCTATATAGGGCTATCTCATGAATTACCATTTTCTATCTTTGTTTTTGGGTGTGGTCCGCAGAATGCAAGATATTTATTTGGCACAATCCAGTTGAAATCTCCATTTTCTACTTTCTGGAACGGCAAAGTAAATGATGGTGTTCACACAAATGAATGATACAATACAATGAAACTGATGAATAAGCCATAATAAATTAATTGCTAAATTATCATCCCCACTGCCCCACTAATTTTCATGCTGCCCCCAACCCTTCTTATTTTCATAAAAAAAAAGTTAAAAAAAAAAATACAAAAATACAAAAAAAAAAATAATAAAATTAAACCCTCCACCATCCCCCTCCTCCTTTTTCAGAAAAATATGGATGAAATCTAGCAATTAATTTATAATGGCCTAAAAATACAAAACAATGAAATGGATGAAAATGACATGATATGATAAGGATTACAATGGAATTTCTGAATGTAAGTTATTCTTTTCTCAAACTCAAAAGTTGCAACCCAAAACTGAGCTGTACAATTTCTTGTTTCAATGTCAACATTAATTATTGCATTCTGTATATCAAAAATAATTTGAAGTTAGTGGAATACAAATGTACAAAATTTCAGTATGGATTAATGAAAATGTCAAGTATAACAAATACCAATGATATTGGCTGTCAGTTATATATGAAGATTCAGAGGGTGACCAGAACAATGATGGTCCTTCTGTCATGTTAATGTTTTGTAACAAACAAAAATAATTTTGAATAATTTTCTGATTATGTTGATAAGAACAATGGCATGCAATAAAAGTGTTTAAGCACAATAATATAAGATAATCTTTCTTATGTTTAAATACAAAGTAATGATAAATTTCACAAAATATAGCTCATTTGTTTTTTTACCTAGAAAACATATAAATGATGACAAAAGCAAAAGTACATGTATGTCCATATATGATTAAAGGCTGAAATATAAATATCAAGATAATTTTTTGTAATATCAAAGAATTCTTTATCAGAGACAGTGTATGTTATATACACCAAAGGTGTATATCAAAAAAGTAGAACTATAATTTACTTCTTTGAACTAGAAACACTTTAAGAAATAAAAAGAGTGTATGATTAACTTTACTTGGACCATAAATATTTCTCTTGCAAGTGAACAGATTTGTTGAAAATATAAAATGGTAAGATTTACCAATTGATCAAATGAAAATCCTAGCAGTAATTTCTGTAATATGTATTTCCATCAATCAAATGCTTGCTTTTAGCTGTAACCAGACCATAAGCCAGACCATAAGCTCCAGTGAATGGATCGTAAAAAAAACATATAACATTCTTTAAAAAAAGTAAATTCATGTAAAAGAACAAGTAAGTAAAATATGGGTACTGTTCGGAACACTAAACAGTTTTAAAACTCATTTGATAAATATGACATACAGAACAATCCACAGAGAATCTAGGTGTTCAATCCAGACAAGCATGGGAAACTGACTCATTGGTCATGTGAATTGTCTGATTTGTTATCATCAGTGACTGAGCTGTCATATTTTGATATGTATAAAGAACTGGTATTAATTCTAGCCACTAGAGTTTCAGACCCAGTAGTGAGTGATGTTTCTGAGAGGTATTGGAGTGAGCTGGGAATCAAACCCTTAACCTCTGGAGTAAGCATCCAACACTCTATCCACTACACTACTGCCCTGACTTTTTTTTATATTTAACATCTGAAAAGGATGAACATTGTACAAAATCATCATGTGAAGGATTATTTAAATCATCCATCCTGAATGAAACTTTCTTCCTAATAGGAATCCAATCCAGAGTATGCAATTTAGTAGAACCTGCCAATTATGCCTCTCTTCTCCCATAATATATAATGATTCTAATTACAGCAAAAGGTTGGTGAATTAAATCTTTTATGATCAGTGTTGCATTCAATAAATGGAAAATATATTTTCTATCATTTCCATTTTTTTTCTTTGATGTTGTCCTACTTTCTCAAACGGAACATTCCATTTTACAAAGAATGTCATTACCAACGGTAAATGTTGATCTACTTCCTCAGCCAACGCAATCACTATAGGAACAAAAATGTAGAACAAAATCTAAGCCGGTTACAAGTTACATGGAATTTTTCTACTGGCGTAGAAAATCTCACACAACCAACCTATGCATCGTTTTTCAGACCAATTTAAAATCAAAATGCAGGCTAATTATACAAGCTCAATAATTCAATTAAAACAAATAAAAATGTTATTGGGAAACTGCATTTTCAATTAAATGTTTGCCATGATAATGGAATGTGATGAAGAAAGTGTCAGGTCTAATTTATATCTTACCTCGTAATGTTCATATTCATCAACATCAAATGTGTCGAAATTAAAAAACCCGTTGGCTAATGCCTGAAATAGAAAATTAATGTTTCAAAGTCATTTCATCAGTTAATCTACCTTTTAAAGTATTTTTGAATCAATTTATCTTGGTGTAATGCTTCACTGAATTTTCAATGATCCATTATTTTATTTTTATCATACAGAAAGCACATTTCAATACAAAAAACACAATTTATATACATCATATTTATTACACATTTATTGTGCAATGTTGGTTATCAGTTCGAAGATCACACGGTAATTTGAAGATGGCATTTTGGCGTTTTAATACATTAATTTACCTCAGAAGTCATTCAATATTTAGCCAAATAGGCCATTCTTAAAGAATTATGTGTTTGCCGTGCTCCTACCTACACACTGAAAATGCAACCATTTCTATTGAATTATGATTTACTAAAAAAAATTGTTATATGATCTGTCCTTATTTTATTTAAAACGACAAATAAAATTAATATCTAGTAAAAAAATGTATGATATCCACCCACCAGAATAAAGTTGAGTTGAGCCACACAGCAAACAAACATGCTCTGTAAAGATTGCTGAATGTTTTGTTTTTTTGTGTTTTTTTTATATAAAAAAAAATTCATTAAACAAATATTCAGATCTAAACGTATTTAAAGGCGTCAATTGAATTTAAGGATCATTACAGCAATGTGAAATAACAAATAGCAATGTTTTTGTATTAAACTTATTTACTTTACATCAAAGTTCCTACAAGTTCTTACAACCGTGACAAATTACATTCAGTCTTCCTGAGCAGAATCAGTACTAAGTATATGCTGATAAAGTGTCTAAGTCAACGACACCACACACATAACTTTGGCGTAGGATCAAACCTGCGATTCACAGATCTAAGGTCCGTTGCTTTACCACTGGACCACACGCTCCATATAGCAAAATCACATGGTACAATGGGATATATAGGACAAGCAATATTTGTTTTTTTTCCATCAAACACCTCGAGTAATAAAATGTTCATTACAAGTGAAAACTACTTAATCTTCCAGTATCTTGAGGTGTTTAACACATACTGATGACATTCTAATGACTTTAACATGCACTGTGAGATACTGCTTTACTTAATATGCATCAAAGATACACAAACTGTGCCATATAGCCTGGAGGCATTGCCAGGTAAACATCCCACCTGATTGCTGTATGAACTTACTTTATTTAGACCATGCAAACAGTCTAACAATGTGAGGTTATATGTACAGGCACCAAATGAAGCATCCCTGAAAATAGAAGAAGAAAAATAATTGAAAGTTTTAACTGTAGACAGCTGATGTAATTATAAATAGCAATATACATGAACATTGTACCTTATTAAGAATATACTGGGGATCTTACTGGCAGGTCTGAGACTTTCCAGCAAAACTTTTGAAAGGTCCATAGACAATTTAGAAAGGTCTGATGCTTAAAGATAAAATTCGCATTGTGTATTTCATATTTGATAGGTGCTGTTATTGTCTTACGGCCTGTAAATGACATCAACTTAGTCAATGTTTTTATCAATGGAGAGTCAAAAATGGGCTGATAGCTAGTTGGAGGGCCAATGATTAATCATACCAATGGACTAAACTCAAGCAAAATTACAAGGGTCTGAAAGGACTTCTTACTTCCACTTTTTTAACCAATAATGTACCATAGTTTTTAAATTTATGGATGATAATTTGAAACTGCAGTTAAGAGGCATGAAGGTACAATACAGGTTGTTTACATGTATGGCATTCGGTTTTATATCTGTGATTGAACCCAAAACCTCTGGTATGAGCTGCCAACCTTTCCACTATGCCACTACAACAATATATTTTTTTGTCTTCCAACACAGATTTATTTTAAAGGGAATTTATCGATCTGCTACTATCATTAACAGGCTTACACATAGTAAAAAATATTTCATCAGTAAGTGCTGTTTATTTTTAGAATGGTGATTTTGTTTCAAGAATACCATGAAAATTTAAATATTGATTTTGTCATGTTTTGGTGGAGTTGCCATACCAAACCATTTGGATTTGAAAAATTTGTTAATGATAATGAGATACTTTTTATCCATTTTAATGATTTATAACTTTTTTCCCTCTGATATACTTCCTTTAAACTTTATCTTAATACCAGTTTAGGGTAGTTTCAGTCCTATCAAATAATCCAAATTAATCCCAAAAGATCATGGCATTCTTTAAAATCATTTTTAACAGTCACCTCACCCACCAATCACTCTTAAAGACAAATTTATATTTCAACAACCCGTCAAGTTTTCATTTCAATAGAAACTGGGCCACCATTTTTATTTAATATATATATAAACATTGTATGTAAAGAAATATTTAATTCCTAAAGCAGACACTTACCAGAGGTTGGGCTACCATGTATATTTGTATAAGTTAATAACACAGGTATTGAAGAAAATGAGATTCCAAAGGATTTACAAACTGACATAAGTGTATGAGATAAGAATATGAAATAACTGTTTGTTTACATCTAGATTTTTGAGTGCATACATCTTCACCAGGTAATAGATTGCTTGGAAGTGATACCAAAAAAAAGTTCACCTTATAAATGAGGAAAGTGGTCTTTATACCTTGATTTTATGTACAAACCCAAAAAAAACAAACACAAAAGAAAGTACAGGCACTAAATCTGTGTTGTAATAACACACTTTGTACTTCAGTAGTAGACTTCTTCACATCACCATTTACAAACAATGCATGCTTCCAATTAACAATAACAGTCTTCAGAGTTTGGTGCCAAGTCAGTAAGTTCTCAATCAAAATCATATTCTCAAGAACGCTTTGCTATGGGATCTGACGATGCATAGGTCATGTTCAGACATCCTTTCTGCCAGCCAATCAGAGGCTTGTTTTCAAGGTTTTGAAAGTGAAAGTAGAATACTACCTCAACGGGGGAAAAATCTATATTTAGCTTTGTTTGTGTGCGATTATCACACATTTATAATTGTTATGACGCAATTCCATAATGGCTATGGCTATAGTTTTTTTAATACTTGTAAATGAATTTCACAAGTTTGAGAAATAAGGACGATATTTATTAAAACACCATGTTACGAAGATCACTACGGCCGAATCCACACCCACATTGAAGGTTATGCTGAACGGCAATTAAAACAAGTACTCTGAATGGTTGAAATAATAATAGCTAAAATAGCAACATTGGAAATCTAGTTATTCTAGTAATTTGAGTAGGTTGTCATCAGATCTTACATTTAGGAAGATCGTGCACATTAGTTAGGTTGGTAAGTTCTTAACTTCCTATCAACACCCCTTTCAATGAAAATTTTCGTTCATAACCTTTTGACTAAATCTAAATGTATATACTGTTTCAAATAAGATATGTTTTAATGTTAAACCAAATAAAATAGACCCTAAAAACAAACAAAAAAAATCCAATGACAGACATTGTTTACCATAGAAATGGAGCAAGTCTAAGATTTACAAACTTTTATGTGGACCAATGACCAGCCATGGGCAGAATGTAACTTATATTATTTATTTTAGCTTCATTGTGAAGAAAGCTAAGCACTTAAAACATGAAACAGTCCACTTCCTGGGTAGAACCAGTACCCAGAATTGTTATTTGATAGGCATCGGGTCAAATGGGGATTGAACCGCAACTTCTGGTACGAGCGGCCAACACTTTATCCACTACACTACCGCCACGCTATATTTGTTTCAACCAATTAAATAGCAGGTTTAAAGCTCTTAGTGTTCACCAGTATAAACGACAAGTTTTCCCTCTAACCTGAGCCTTGGTGCATTATGAATCTTAAGTCAACTGAACATGTAAACCTGTAAACACTTGCCAGCATTAGCAAACACGTTGAGAACCACTTGCTTGTGTATAGAGAGAATACTAAAGTAGTCTCAATTTCTCCATTTCTCCATTTAATGTTCATTCATTTGAATAATGTTTGTTCATTTGAGGAACATCAATGTTAATAAATACATCAAACATATTTAAGGTTACTTCATGCCGGCTTGGTTATTTAGGAAATGTCACTGTCAGTTACACACCTATAAACATGAACTTGATCCTAAAAACAGTTGCACTACCGGTCATACCTACTGTCATTACATTGATCACCAGGACTGGAGGTGATTACAGATAATCAATTATTTATCTCCTCTGACATTCACCTACCTGAAGGTATTAAACCTGACATATAAAAGTCATGTCACCGCATCTAATGTAACATATATTCTCTCCTGTGCAACAAGTGGAACTGGAGGTGGGAGTGGGGATTAGCCAGGGCCTCAAGTTGATAATGATTAGTAATGATAAGTATTCTTAAATTGACTACTGAAAATCAAGCAATGGAAAAATTATTGGTTTTTTTTAATAGTTTTATGCCATTAACGGCCAACAATGTTCAGTTAACTTAACCCTTTACTTCATATAGACGCATTTGGACACCTCTAATATAGACGCATTTGGACACCTCTAATAAAGACGCCTTATGACACGTCTAATACAGACGCCTTTAGACACGTCTAATACAGATGCCTTTGGACACCTCTAATATAGATGCCTTTGGACACCTCTAATATAGACACCTTTGGACACCTCTAATATAGAAGGCTTTAATTATTGGGTAAATTATGTATATATTAACTGACAGAGTGGAAAACAGTGCAGGATGTCTTCAGATTGCTCGTTACGAGCAATCTGAACTCTTCCTGCATTGTTTTCAAAGGCCTTCTGTGATTGGTATCTATGGAGTAAAGGGTTAACCACTTTTTTCTTGATAGTCAGATGCACTACCGACTCCACTAACCCAGTCCAGAAGCAGTTTATCTGGCACTATCCCTAAATTCATGATTTACACTTCCAAGTGCAGTTAAAAAAATTTCTGAAAAGGTTCATCACCCAACAACCACTAATCCACACACCACCCATACCACCTCCACAACATGAACACCTGAATCCACTGCTGGTAATCTGTATAGATGTGTAGGAAAGTTACATCCCCACCCACACACCACCCAACCCCCTTCACAACACAAACACCTGAATCCATTGCTGGTAATCTGTATTTATTGAGGAGATAAATCTATGTTGTGTAGGAAAATTACATAACCGAGATAAAATTCCTATAACCCTGGCTGCAGTTAGTTTAATGTAAATTTAAACAAACCTTTTATTGCCTTACTTTAAATGGATGTGGATGAATAAATAGCCAATTACTGTCCCACAGTATTACACAACAAAATGCTTGAAATAGTAACAGCTTGGACTGAACTAAAATGATCGTATTATACATTCCAGAGGTTATAATATATAGATATCTCAAGCGTATCTGTCACACATAATGCAAGTAACTAGCAAACTTTTGCAATTAAATTAGTTTCTGGATCAAACTGGGGGTCAAACCCACAAACCCAGCAGTGAGACTAAAGTGATCTAGAGACAGCCTCTCAGACAACTTTGCCACAGAACCCTCAAAGAAAATAGAAGTGATAATGAGCATATATTGCGATGTGGGTTTGTAAAATATTTGGCATCTTGAACACATATTAATGGGATATATTAACACATGGGAACACACACTTTTAGTGTGATATGTGATTATGACAAGAACAGCATGACTGAGGTTAATAGTAGCATCACTGTGATGTGTGATTGAATGGTGATATACTCATGTTGTGATGTCTGAGAACTTAGTACAACCAGATATCTGACTGTAGGATAAATTGAGTACCGAGTACAACCAGAGCAAGATATCTGACTGTAGGATAAATTGAGTACCGAGTACAACCAGAGCAAGATATCTGACTGTTGGATAAATTGAGTACCGAGTACAACCAGAGCAAGATATCTGACTGTAGGATAAATTGAGTACTGAGTACAACCAGAGCAAGATATCTGACTGTTGGATAAATTGAGTACCGAGTACAACCAGAGCAAGATATCTGACTGTTGGATAAATTGAGTACCGAGTACAACCAGAGCAAGATATCTGACTGTTGGATAAATTGAGAACAAGTACAACCAGAGCAAGATATCTGACTGTTGGATAAATTGAGTACCGAGTACAACCAGAGCAAGATATCTGACTGTTGGATAAATTGAGAACAAGTACAACCAGAGCAAGATATCTGACTGTATGAATAAAAATGTAGTGAAATATATAAAAGCAAAGATATATTGAGTGCTGAGAATCATCTTAATATCCTTCCTTGAGTATAAATTTAAAACTGATAAAAGGGCTTTTCACCAGAAAATTGGGAAGAGGCCTTGGCCTTTCAAATTGGGAAATTCACGCGATAATTGCCCATTTTGGGAAAAAGGTATTTTATTGAAAAATGGACTGTGTATAAATTTGAACAGTACTTTCAACTAAGTAATTTACTGTTTTATTTGTCGAATATAAAGTGACACATTTGCAATGCAATTACAGTGCCAAGTCTTTCTGGTTCACATTGAATGGTAGAATATGTTACAACAGGAGGAGAGTTCAATTTAACGGGCTGTTCTTCAGTGTTGGATATATTACTGCAGCATGGGACAGTGTCATTGTCAGTGCCAGTGGCCTCCTCGGTAGCTGTTGATTGATTTACTATACTTTCAGCTTCAAGTTGACTTTTTTTTACACCACACTCAAACAATGTTTTTTGACTTCCATTTGAAAGAGACTGATGTTTAATCGACTTACTATAATATTTCCCATTGTGTGACATTTTTAATCAGAGAAAATCAACCGGAGGTAAACATTGTAAAAAAAAAACAGAATTATTTACCTCCCTTGTAGTCTAGATCATTGGCGACATTTGTTTTCTAAAAGTTTGTCTTTTAGAAAAGCAAGTGTCGCCGCAATCTCCTTCACAGAATTACAGTTCGTTATGAGTCGATTGTTATTTTATGGTGTTTAGCGTCGCTTTCAACAATATCACGACGGTGTCTACTTGAAACAGTATTCTAAGCGCTGTCACACTGGAGTATCATGCCACAGACACATGATATGATACCCCACACTGTCACATTATACTGACACCGGGCGGACCAGACCTAGAACTCTCCTCTAAATGCTGAGCGTCAAGCGAGGAAGCTTCTAGTACCATTTTAAAAGTCTTTGGTATGACCCAGCCGGGGATTGAACCCACGACCTTCCGCATGCGCAGCGGATGCTCTACCACTAGACCACGCCGTGGTCTCGTTATGAGTCGAATGTGTTAGAGAGGTGTCGCTGACGATCTAGACTGCTTCCTTTGTGAAAAGCATAGACTAAATCCCAAACCACGTAATATTACAGATTAGACGGTTACATGTAACCTGCATGTACAATTGCCATGCTAAAGGTGCTTTTAAGTTATAATGATATACCAGACCAGCTCTTCCGGCTTAAATGTTGAAATGTAAACAAAACGTTGAGATTTTGGGAAGTTTCTCTGCCACAGTTGGGAAAAAATAACGCATTTTTCAATTAGGAAGTGACCACATATTGGCCTCTGTTATATAAGGATGAAAAGCACTGGATAACAAATAAAAAATATTACCTAAAAGGTAAGAACGGAGGATTTGAACCAGCAACCAGCGGTCTATATGCTTCTTCTGGAGTCTTCTTTAAATACACAATCTGAAAATATACAAAAAATCTGCCATTAATTTAATCGTTAACATAATCCAAGGCCATTTCTTTAGAGCTGATCAATATCACCGATGAAACAAGCCAATAAAGCAAGTTTACATCTTCAAACCTGATTGAACTCCATGTGGTTTAAATATTGGAAAGAAAATTTACAGCTGAAAATTTGCAAAGGAAAAATTATTTCCTGTATTTATATGAAAATAAGTTTCAGTCAAGTTATTATGGGGGTTTTCTACTGGTTTATTGTGGATTTTTTAATTTAGCTTCATTTTTAAGCCACTGAGGGCTAATAGACAATGAAAACTGTTTCCTGTACCTATATGAAAAGAAGTTTCAGTCAAGTTAAAATGGAGTATTTCTTTGGGTATATCTTAGACAGGGTTCCAAGGGGATTTTTGTTCATTTGTTTGAATATTTAACTTCATTTTTATACCATCAAGGGCTGGCAGATGATCATTTATTAACAATATCACTCTTTCCTGAAAGGTTAACCAGTATATGAGCACACCCATCATTCCAAGTGACTGATAACTTTCCCACTTGAATCAGCAGTGAGAGACAAATAACAATGAGAAGTAACGTCAATATCAACCATCAGGGAGACTGTGGCATGACTGGGATTCAAACTCATAACCCTCATTTGATAGTCAGATGAGCTACAGACTAACTAAACTGAACCTGGCAAATGGACCTTAAAGAAATTTACCCCACATTACAGGGTATATATATAATATGGCATCAAGTTTTTCATCGAAGCTTCAAGGAAGATTACACGATATAAATTATATGGCATCGAGTTATTCAATCAAAGAAGACCCAGGAGTGAACCGACATCCTTTGGCAAGCAACTGGCAAACTTTCTCATTTCAATCAAGAGTGGGAGGAAAATCACTTTTGATCAAAATTACCAATTACAACAATTAAAAAAGATAACCTCAATACAGGTTATGGTTACCCAGTCAGGCTTTTCCATATCCCTTTAAGTTGTGTTAATAGAACACTTTTTAATAAAATGTCCCTTAAAATTCTCCAATCTGCCAATAAAGTCAGAACCCCTTACTTTAAATTGCCAAACTATCTTTTTTTTAATTTTAAGAATTAGCAAAAAAACCCTTCTTTTTTTTTTTAAATACAGTAAAACTCCACCTAACGACCACCCTGATATTAAGACTGCCCCGCTATTACGTGCATTTACTTAAGGGACGGATTTTTTCCTTCTTTATTCAATGGTCGTTAACTCCGATAATACGGGCACCCCGCTTATCCGGTATTACGACCACCAAATCTGTCCCAAACACGGTCTTTATTCTATTTTCACACCCTTAATTATGACGTGTGTGACCACAGATGCCTTGAGAAAAACTTTAGAACATAATCAACGAGCCGATTTGTGGCTGTCGTTAAAGGTATGACGTTTTCAGGTAAACAAAGCCATAAAGGACACCGGAGAGAGTGTTGTAAAAACAAACTTTGTGGTCGATAGAATATGCAACCTGTCAAAAAACAGGTGGCTACGAAGAATGAAAACAAGTAAGTTTGCATCTTTTAATTGGTTAATTGTTATTTGAGTGATATCCATGGTCTTTTAATTGTATTTCTAAATTTTACTGTAAAAATAAAACAGGCCTGTTAAAATGGAGAAACAAAAATACAATGAATTTACTTTTAAAGAAAATGATACTCTTATTACCGGTAATAATAGCAATTTTATATGATTATTAAGAATGAAACTATTGTTAAAATTTTATATTTTCGTTACATCTTACTGCTTTCTTTTTTGTTTTCAGAGTCCTGACAATGATGAAATGAACGTTCAAATACGTTCATTGATAAGGATAGAATGCCAGAAGTGAAAGGAAACGACCCTACTAAGGACCCCACGAGAAGGACTATCTACTCATGCATAATGTTAAAATATTTTTTTGTGTTGTCTTTATTTGTTATTATATTATGTATGTAAATAAAAGATAAACCATACAACATATTTATTTTAATTATATCCTAAAAACATTTAATTTAACAAATCCATATTTAGAAAGAAAGGATTTATTTTTTTATTATTATTATCATTGGTATAACAGTAAATCCACACATACGCACAATAAAGTATACATCCATTTACTATTACGGCTACAAAGGCCTGTAACTTTTGCCAATGACTCTGGACCTCGATAATAAGACCACCCTGCTATTAAGACCACTTTTGCCCGGTCCCAAAGGTGGTTTTATTAGAGGGGTTTTACTGTATATGCCAAGATAATCTCACCGAGCCCTTTTTTAAGTTTAAGGTAAGCTACTGAACTATGCCAAAATAATGAATTGAAAAGGGATACAGTCATTTCCTCATTAGGTCTATGCACCCTGATTGGATTAAAAAATAATATTCCTCATTAAAATTGCAGGACATTTTGGAAAATATCTTTTAAACATCTTACCTCCAGTTGATCCGACATACTGGTTACATATTTTTGAAATTGGTTAATCTTAGAAAGAGTTTGAATGACAAGATGAAGGTCATCAAGCAGCGTTTGTGTGATATTAATGGGCGTTCATTTAGATTCCAGCATTCTGATTGAAATATCATGTTTTGTCACATTTTAGCAGATTTGAAATTCTAAATCATTTTTTTGTAAGTTGTAAATGATAAATAGATGTTTAACATAATTAAGGGTAATTTTTTTTTTTTAGACATTCACACAAGTATCAATGAAGAAATACACGAACCTGGCACACATCAGTATATGTAAATGTGTCAGTCGGACAAAACCTTATATCAAAAAACACAAATTTCATTGAACGTATACAATAGCATTTGAACCATTTTTTCAATGATAATTGACTGGTTTATTATCTATTGCAAGGACAAGGACACTTATATATAAAGGTTCAGTTTGTAAAATGTTGTAAAAGAAAAGTTAATAGGATCAATTCAATATTAATATGTTCTGATTTGCTGACAAATTAATTACAGTTTATAATGTCAGTCAAGAAGTTAAGGCTTAGCTTCAATGGATGTTAATAAATTGCTCCAATAGCCATAATTATGGTAAAAAACTCCTGCCACCCCACACCAGACTCCTTAACACATTTTTTTAATATCTAAATCTTTTTAATATCAGCAAATAAGGTTTGAAAAACAAAAGAATGACCAGGGGTGGTATTCATCAACCATTCTCAAGAATACTCTTAGATTTGAACTCAAGAATAAATTTTGAAAAACACACTTTGGGGCCAAAATTTGCAAGTATGTAGGGACACCAATCCTGATCAACTACACTCTCACATTTATTCTATTTGTCATGGTAAACTAGATATCTAAATTTGAAATTTGGATAAATCAAGCTCAAGTCTAAGAATATGCTCAAGAATGGTTGGTGAATATGAACCAAGGTTTAAGAAGAAACATGGGGTTTACTTTTTTTTGGCCTTAAGACCCAAACATACTTAAACATTGTGCCAGTGTACACACCTTTATATCATATATACATACAGAGTTTTGTATACAATGTTGGCAAGAGGACAAGTCTGAGCACAGGTAAAAATCAATCAATACATTGATCAATAAGTTGTACATACGTGCCACTATTGAATCATGAACACATTTTCCCACTTACTGCACTTTTGTGATTCAGTAATCTATCCCCCCACAGCAAGACATTTTCCAGGATTTAACTTCTATCAGACAGCATGCTTGCTCTTTCTGCAATTATCTGCTGTGTTTCGGTCAACACTGTTGATTTTGTATTATTATAGCAATTGTTGTATTACTGTAGTTTGATGCCATTTCCACGATATTACAATACAGGCTTAATTTGGTATCCAATTATGTTTGTTTGTTAGAATAATAAGCATCATTTTTATGCAATCAAGGGCAAACAGGTGATCAGTTAATTAAACCGCTCTTTCCTAGGGACCCTGGAAGGTTAACCAGTACTCGTGCCATCTCTACAAGTAACTGATAACTTTCCCACTTAAATTAGTGATGAAAGATGACTGACAATAACACACAATATTGTACATCAATCATAATAGATAACGAGTTTGGCGGGGATTCAAACTCACAACCCCTGGTTTGATAGTCAGACTTAGTCCTAAACTATATTATGAGCTTGATGGGGATTCAAACTCAAAACCCCTAGGTTGATAGTCAGACTAAGTCCAAAATTATATTATGAGCTTGGTGGGGATTTGAACTCAAAACCCCTGAGTTGATATTCAGACTTAGTCCAAAATTATATTATGACTTTGATGGGGATTTGAACGCACAACTCCTGGATTGATAATCAAGACTTTGTCCAAAATTATATTATGAGCTTGGTGGGGATTCAAACCCATAACCCCTGGGTTGATAGTCAGACTTAGTCCAAAATTATATTATGAGCTTGGTGGGGATTTGAACTCACAACTCCTGGGTTGATAGTCAGACTTAGTCCAAAATTATATTATGAGCTTGGTGGGGATTTGAACTCAAAACCCCCGAGTTGATATTCAGACTTAGTCCAAAATTATATTATGACTTTGATGGGGATTTGAACGCACAACTCCTGGATTGATAATCAAGACTTTGTCCAAAATTATATTATGAGCTTGGTGGGGATTTGAACTCACCACCCATAAGTTGATAGTCAGACTTAGTCCAAAATTATATTATGAGCTTGGTGGGGATTCAAACTCACAACCCCTGTGTTGATAGTCAGACTTAGTCCAAAATTATATTATGAGCTTAGCGGAGATTCAAACTCACAACCCCTGTGTTGATAGTCAAACTAAGTCCAAAATTAAATTATGAGCTTAGCAGGGATTTAAACTCACAACCCTGGGTTGATAGTCAGACTTAGTCCAAAATTATACCAAAATTATATTATGAGCTTAGTTGGGATTCAAACTCACAACTCCTGGGTTGATAATCAAGACTAAATCCAAAATTATATTATGAGCTTAGCGGAGATTCAAACTCACAACCCCTGTGTTGATAGTCAAACTAAGTCCAAAATTAAATTATGAGCTTAGCAGGGATTTAAACTCACAACCCTGGGTTGATAGTCAGACTTAGTCCAAAATTATACCAAAATTATATTATGAGCTTGGTTGGGATTCGAACTCACAACCCTTGGGTTGATAATCAAGACTAAGTCCAAAATTATATTATGAACTTAGCTGGGATTCAAACTCAGAACCCTGGGTTGATAGTCAGACTTAGTCCAAAATTATATTATGAACTTGGTTAAGATTCAAACTCACAACCCCTGGGTTGATAGTCAAACTTAGTCCAAAATTATATTATGAGCTTGGTGGGGATTCAAACTCACAACCCCTGGGTTGATAGTCAAACTTAGTCCAAAATTATATTATGAGCTTGGTTGGGATTCAAACTCACAACCCCTGTGTTGATAGTCAAACTTAGTCCAAAATTATATTATGAGCTTTGTGGGGATTCAAACTCACAACCCTTGGTTTATAGTCAGACTTAGTCAAAAATTATATTATGAGCTTTGCGGCGATTTGAACTCATAATCCATGGGTTGACAGTCACACTTAGTCCAAAATTATATAATGAGCTAGGCGGGGATTCGAACTCAGAACCCCTAGGTTGATAATCAAGACGTTGAGCAGAATTATATTATATTCTTGGTGGGGATTGGAACTCACAACCCCTTGGTTGATAGTCAGGCATAGTCCAAAATTATATCATATACACTGCCCTGGATCTACATTGTTTACAAAATGGTATCGATATGGTAAACAGTTACCTGGGAGTCAATGCATTTATATTGTTTACCCAATTAACTTTTCAGACAGAAAAAAAGGAAGTTAATACAAACACAATTTTCTGGCCTACACTCAAAATCTATTTCACAACCTTTTGTAAGAGTAATTTTCTTTACCAAACATTTATATGAATTGACAGCCAGCATAGTAATGTTTGTATAACCTATATCTGTGGGTTTGAAGCAAACTAACAAAAACAATTGGCAAATATATCAAATGTTGCTTTACATACGCCTATAAACACAAGATCAGTAATACACATTTATCAATTTGGCAAAAAAGGTGACAGACTGTGTAACTGTGTTTATTAATACATTGGAAACCGATTATGCTGTTTGTGACATACAGAACAACCATTTATAAGTACTTAACAAAACATGCAACCTATATACATATATCAGATAAAGGGAGCAAAGGTCATGTGTGTTTAAGTTTTTATTTATCCTCAAGCTTTGAACTGGTCATTTTGGCAAGCAGGATAAAAAAAGAATATTTAAAAATAAAATACGATAATTATTGTGAATCTGTGTGCATGATCGATGATTGATAATTGATGATATAGTGGTTTCCAGAGCACCAGAAGATTAAATAAATTGAACACATTTTAAACTAATTTTGTTTTTTTTAACTATTTGTTTTTTATGGATTCGGTGCTTACTATTAGACAACTACGATTCTATTACTGATTTTGATTAATTGTTTATATGAAAATGTTTATATAATATGTTTTAATTAATTTAATTAATTAAGACTAGTAGATTAGATTTAATTAATAATCTTTTGAGCATCTGCAGCTGCATATAATAATAATAATAATAATAATAATAAAAATAAATTCTTTAAGAAGGTAACTCAATCAATTACAATATTAACTTTTCTTCCTTGAGGCCAGCAACAGAGAAAATCAAGGTTTATATTATCAAAAACATTGAATTATACTTAATAAACTTACAATCATACAATTATTTCCAAGACATCCATGATGTACAATGTTATGACAAATACATAACACAGATAATTATGATATGTTTTATAGAAATATTGAAAATGTTAGTCAACCACTGTATCAGTTAGAATTCTTAAGAGAAAACTTTGCAAAAAAATGTATTTTTGAATTCTTTGATTCTTTACCTGTACACATGGAGTTATAGAGTTCCTCAAGAGAACTGCAGAACAGTGAAGGCTTTGTTTGTCTAATCTACATTTGGGAACAACTATATAGTCATTTGCACAAGATCTCAATTTATAAAATTTAAACTCTTGAAAGAAAGATAAAAGATAATCCGGAGCAAGCTTAAAAATTTGTATTGCTTTAGGAAAATGTAGGCTATTCGTTCTGCAATATTAAACCATTTAAGCTCCTGGAACAATGATTCAGATGGAGAACCATATGACATAATATATTAACCCTTTACTCCATAGATACGCGTTTTCCCGCACCAATCACAGGAGGCCTTTGAAAACAGTGCAGGAAGAGTTCAGATTGCACTGTTTTCCACTCTGTCAGTTAATATAAACATAATTCACCCATTGCTAATATGTGGTGAATTAATGCTTTCAATATTAGAGGTGTCCAAAGGCGTTTATATGAAGTAAAGGGTTAAGGATGATTTTAGCCGCTTTCTTTTGGATTTTTCTAACCTGAGCAGTTTATAGGCCAATCAATTTGCCTTCACTGCCCACCAAGATAAGTCCCCGTGGGCACAATGCAACTCAGCATACATTTGTCTTGCTTTATATATTATATATAAACTTGCTTTGATCTTATTGACCAATCATTATCTTAAGAAACTTGACAGACAGAATGAATTATTTTAGTAAACAAATGGTTTAGTGTTGACACATATAAATTGCTTTGTAATGAGACCATTTACAATACCTCCGGTAATCATTTAAAGTAATAATTGGCACACTTCAAACTTTGTTATTCATTTGTAAAATTTATGTCAAGTACATGTAACTACATTTTGCAAAATATTAATGACTGATTTTATGGCCATTTTAACACAATTATAGGACATCTGGCCTTATTGAGCGATGAGACATCTAGCAAAACCAATGATAAAGTTTTTTTGGTCTAAGCTGGTCTCGGTCACACAATCTCAGAAGTGATACGTATGCGTAACAGCATCTTGGACCATTCTGCAACGGATGTCCTACATAATAACAATTGTTAACATAGTACATACATGTATTTGACAATTGACAGAGGATCACAAAGCTAAATAAGTGTGCAGTAAGTCATTATAGGAGTACTATATAGATATAATTTGTTGTTATACACAGAATGAAGCAATTTCGTAAATGAACAGAATACTTACAGCATAACTGGCTATTAAAAATGCAGCATTAGCTCTTTTTCTGGCGTCAAAACTTGTGTAATGAACAATTCTCTTCTTTGCCAGTGAAAATGACTGAAAAAAATAAAGACAATTTATACAATCATGTTCATAGGCATTTGTGTTGTGTGATTTTATAATCAAATATATCATTGGTGGGGGAAGGACCTAGTGATAAAGCTAAGTAAAATCACTGGCCTTCGGAATATAACCAGCAAAATAAGTAACTGGAACGGCCTTGACTCAACCCGCAACCTAAGTGTTGAGAAATTGGCCACAGAGGACAATTCTTGGAAATGGAAAATGGGTCCTCAAGAAGGAAACTCTTAAAGTTACACTACAACAACCATGTAATATTTCATATAGATCAATCAACAAATAACCTACTGTCAAGACTAGAAATCAGTAATGGATGGAATAATTTCTCAATTCAGTAATTACCGCAGTAGCAACATCATGCCGCTGTATTTCCACAACATTTAACTGCCAATGCTTTCCTTGTAATAATCCTTTAACATCCTTTAAACCTGACATAATTCGTTTATAATGACTTTGGCTGCGAGTCTACCTATCAATGCCCCGCAGAAACATTTCTTCCTATCTGTAGTTGAAGAACCTTGCTGACAACTGTGAAACAGTTGGAGACTATAAAGTGTGTGGGGTGGCACAGTCTTGTTTAATACGTAATTTATTAAACAGAGACCCATATTTTGCTACTTCCCGATTGAAAAATCATTTTTTTACCCAATTGAGGCCCCCCAATAAGTGGGAATAAAATCAGAATTTTCTAACATTTAAACCCAACTGGATATGGAGAATTATTGTAATATTCGATAAATAATGGTTAGAACTTGATCTTAACAGTGTTACGCTGTATTTTCCAGTTCGCTCAATTTCCACTCAATCAAACCATTTTTCCTTAGTCCCAAAGGCTTTGGCTTCTTCCTAATTTTCAGGAAAGGAGTTCTAAATTTATATTTATAAATAGCCTCTATGAATGTTTTAACATTATAAAATTGAAGTTTGTGTTTATATTTAACATACTACTGCATATATATCAACATAACGAGACCCCACTTTCCTATGGTTTTTTATATATTTCATGTGCATTTATTTTCAGCACATCAATTATACAAACATGTATAGTGTACCCATTGACTATTTTTATGTGAAGCACAGCCCTCATATTTGGCAGAGTGGCACATGTGCCACTTGTGACTTTGCCTATGAGCGCACTTGAATCCATCTCTTATTGGTAATCACATTCAGAGGGTTCATTTCCTGGACCATTTAAAATATATGTGATAAAATGTCAACAAAATTTGAAAAGATCTGCTATTTGATTGGTTAAAACAGAAGGGCAATCACTTAGTAGCTGATTTAAACTACTGTTATACTATTTAAAAATAACAGCAACAATTGAAACATGTCCTAACTACTGAATTCACTGACCATTACCTTCTTTTATTACATTGGCTATTAAAATTCTTTTGGCCAGCATTAAAATAATGTTTGTTTGCTGCCTCCTATTTTTATTACATTGGCTTTTAAAATTCTTTTGGCCACTATTAAAATAATGTTTGTTTGCTGCCTTAATCCTAGTATCAAAATTAGGTGGGACTTTTGTTATATCAGAAAATATATTCATTTAGAACATAAAATTAATGTAATTATACATATACATGCAACTGTCCCTAAAGGTGAAATAAAAAAAAATAATACTTTCCAAAATTAGAAAAACAAGAAATGTCACTGCCCCCCAATGGTCTGTGAAAAAACAAGAGGCCCAAGAGAGCCTGAGGACGCTCTACTGACTCATGAACCCTCGGGGCGGGGTCATTTTTAACCCTAGGGACACCATTTGAACAAGTCTAACAAAACATGCATGTGAAGTTTCAGTTTAATTGGCCTAGTGGTTTCAGAATAGATGAAAGAAAAAGTGAATTTTCTGTTTTCCCATAGTATCCCTAAGTAAAATTCTAAGTCCCCTTACAGGGCCCCTATAAATTTGAGCCCCTTAATTCTTATCTGCAATCAAACCCCTAAACATAGGGATAATTTATGCAAAATATGAACAAATCTGACATACCGGTTCTCAAGAAACGATTTTAGTAATTCCCAATTTTTACCCTTTTAGGGCCCCTCCTGACCCCTTAAGACAGTGGAACCCATTCATTTTTACAAATCTGAACCTCCTTCACCAAACAATGTTTCTGTGAAGATATAGGCAAAATCATTTCAATTTAAAAAAAAAGCAATTTTTTTAATGACATGTATCCCCTAATTGAACCCTCTGGACGGGGTCATATTTAACCATAGGGACACCATTTGAACAAATCTAACAATGCTATAGTGGGTCATCATTACTACATAAACATTTTGAAAATCTGTTGGGCCGTTCATGAGAAGAAGATTTTTTAAGTTTTGGACTATTTTTAGTAATGGCGGCCATATTGAATTTCAGATAAAATAAAAAAAAATCTTCTGTATAGTCTCCAATGCAACATAAATATGCATGTGAAGTTTCAGTTTAATTGGCCTAGTGGTTTCAGAGAAAATGCTGCTAATAGACGACAGACAACAGACAACAAGACAGACAACGCGCCATCGCATAAGCACTTCTGGCCTTTGGCCAGTAGAGCTAAAAACAATATATGATATAATAGGTAGTCATGTCATCAACCAAAGTTAAATTGTGACCTTGACCTTTGAAGTGGGATTCTGGGTGTAACGCACGACACATCGTCCTGTTATGGTGGTCATTTGTAGCTAGTATTAACAAATCCATCTATGCTTGACAAAATTACAGACCAGACACAAAATCTCAAAAAGTGTTGTCAAACAAACTCAAATTGTGACCTTGACCTTTGAGAACAGGTGTGGGTCTTACTAGCAACATGTCATAATGTTATGTTGATCATTTGTAGCAAGTATCATTAAAATCCATCTATGCATGACAAAGTTACAGGCCGGAAAAGAAATCTTAACACAAACTCAAAGTGTTGTCAAACATGACAAAGTTACAGACCGAACACGAAATCTCACACAAACTCAAAGTGTTGTCAAACAAACTCAAATTGTGACCTTGACCTTTGAGGTACGGGTGTGGGTCTTACTCGCGACACGTCGTTATGTTATGTTGATCATTTGTAGCAAGTATCAACAAAATCTATCTATGCATGACAAAGTTACAGGCCAGACACGAAATACCAGACGGAAGGACAGACGGAAGCGATTTCTATATTCCACACAAAAAATTTTTGGGGGGGGGGCATAAAAAAATGATTTGAGTAGGCAGCCTTATTGATAGGTAGGTAAGGAGACAGCAAACAAACAATATTATAATTTTATCCTTAGAATCAATATACATGTTTCCTTCATATACCAAAATAGAACTGACTTCTAAGAAAAACTTTATGCATATTAAATTTTAATTTAAATGTAGACTTAAGGACACACTACCACTAGAACTCTTTCAGATTGCAATCAGCGGACAGGTACATAAAAATGTTCACAGCTTAAAAGGCTATCAAGTGCGTCAGTGCACTCTACATAAACTTTTAATCCCAGTCAATTTAATAACTTATACTAATTTATTTTAGCTTGATTGCATTTAATTTATAAGCTCTGAACTTATAAGAATTGTTCTCGAGTCTGCTTCCTGTGCAGAACCAGCAGTACTGGGTGCTTGATTAAGAAATAGCCAGCTATATTATATTTGTAAAGGAAAATGGGGAAGTATTTAAAGGGAAGTTCAAGAATATTCAAGATAAAGAATTTTTGGTTCTTGCACTCAGCTCTTCCATACATCGCCCTCTATCAATGTTCAAAACCACTTTGGATTCCCTTCCATGATACTATTGAGATACTCCAGACAAGCAAAAATATCTGTATTGCGTGTAATATGTACCTATTTATAAATAAACAACTTTCCAGAATCTCAAAATGTGTCATGCATAATGATGCATATTTAATTATAAATAAACAACTTCCTTGAATCCCAAAATGTGTTATCATATTATAATAAATGTTCCTTTTGTAATGTTTTTGCAGATCCACATTAAACTGATATATAAGCTGGTATTACATGTTGACAAAGATGAATTGCAGTATTTGTCAGGTAATATTATTTGATACCTTTTTGAATAAGGAGGGTTAAAGGAAAAAGTAGAAGGGGGTTCTGGGGATCCTCCGCAAAAAACAGAAGAAACTGAGCTGAAGATAGCCAGGTTTTCATGCAAGAGAAGCCATCACCCATCACCCCCACCACCCACCCTCATGAAGGCATGTTACTAAAAATGGGAGGGGTGGTTTCGAGAGGGGTGTACCCTCATGTGTTGATTTTTTTTAAGTTTGACATTCGTAAATGCTGTATGTGTTCCTATTTAGAATATTGCTGCAATAAAATGAATACAAAGAAATTTAAAGTTTTTAATGGATGACTAGCAAGGAATTATACAGAGAAGGAAAGGCAACTGATTGAGATTTTGTATTGATTTTTATTAAGTTTGACGTTCGTAAATGCTGTATGTGTTTTTATTTAGAATATTGCTGCAATAAAATGAATACAAAGAAATTTAAAGTTTTTTAATGGATGACTAGCAAGGAACTATACAGAGAAGGAAAGGCAACTGATTGAGATTTTGTGAACGCTTGTGTATAATTTACGCAAAATCTCGCAATATCTCGTTTTCAATTATCCAACTTCCATTCAAAATGCAAATTCAAAATTCTTACATTGCAGAGAGACAGTCTCATCAAAACAATACCATTCCCAGAAATTTGTGTTTAAAATTGCTGAAACACTTTTTATTTCAAAATATCTATACTGCAGCTAACATAACGACAAGTTAACTATGATACATTTTCCTTCAAGCTTCAATATCTAGCCAAATAATTAATCCTTTGTGTGCTATTTCATCAACATTTAATCTGGAGATGCAAGTTTCCTATCCAATACAAGTTTCCTATCCTATTCTATACAAGTCTTTGATGACTAGTCATATTTGAAAGTTACAATTTATATATATGTTTTAATGTTTGATTCAATATACACTGTAGAAGCAAATTATTTTTTTCTTATAGAATTTGTGTATTTCCAAATGAATACCAATTTTATAAAAGTAAACACAGATAGATTATTGTTAAAAATTCTTTTTTCCCATGTCCCCTTCTTAATATCCTGCATAAACTGGACCACAGTAACCAAACGTTGACTGTCACCACATCTGGGTATTTTCAATGAACAAAAACGCTTAAATCTATGTTAAAAATTTAAACCATTTTAAGTGGGGATTTATTTGTTGAAATAAAATGCTGATAAACTGGGGGTATCCAACTATCCATTAAAATGCATTTCAAATATATGTTTCTATCCTATATTAGAATATTATTGCCATAAAAATATAGTAAAGGAGTGTTTATAAATGGACAACTTGTCATATTTCAAAGTTAATACAATCGAGAGGTTTGCATTTTTAATCTTTAATTCTGTAATTTTCATTACGTGTCAGTGTATTTCCAAATAAATATAAATTTTATTAAAGGAAACATTAATAGTTAAGTCTTAAACATCCCTAATAAACGGGACCGCTTTAACCGTTTTTAAGGATCCACCTTTTGAAGGCGCCAACTTTCAAACCGGGTTTCTCAAATTTGTTAACATCCGGTAGGCAACATACTGGTGTTTTTTCGTATTTTTTCTCAATTTATGTACAAAATAAACAATTTGAAGTGGGGATTTTATTCTATATTTGTTGAATTAAGATGCTGAGAAAACCCTTTACGATTTCATTGTTTTGTTTACTTGCATAAAGCCATACTATACACTGAAATCTATTTCTAGTTGTCTTGATCTCAGAAATGGTCATGACACACTTTATTAAATGTTTCGTTACGTTCGATTGCATTATACATACTACACGTGATTGGGAGGTTAATGAATCAATTGAAAGGTAATGCCGACACTTTGGTCAGTAGTCAATTTTAAATCTTGTGAAAAACAATCTCAGAACAAGAAATTTCACAGGACACAGCATTCTATATTGAGGCGGAGTAACCTTCAAATGACTCATTCTGATTGGCTTACCTGTACACACCTCCAGTTCACACTTGCTAGTGATTGACAAGTCTGTGAAATAGGTCAATTGATCACAGGGTCACTTGTTTAGTTACTGATGGGCTTGTATAATGGGATTATCTAACATTAGTCACAATGGGTGGGAAGGCATGTCGGGCCACTTAAGGGGTGTCGGGCCACTTAAGGGGTGTTGCTAATCAACCAAATCTTTTGAAGGGATGTCACATACCACATGCTTTATGACTCTGGGGGAAACCCTGAACATTGAAATAATTGTGGTAAAAAAAGGTTTAATAATAAATATAACCACTTCTAATAAAATATTATCAGCACTGTAATTCAAATTGTGTAAACAACTGAGTTTATAGAAGATAAAGCTTCTTGAGTTTTTTTACTGACAGCCTGACCTAATTTACTAATTCACACATTCATTACAAATAAATATTATTACATAAATCAATAATTTATATATAAGTAGTTTGTACAAACACTTTCTTCTTTTTTGAATAGCAGTAACCTAAATAGTCAGCAAAGCAAATCCATTTTTATCGAACTTTGCTTTACAAAATTGAAAATATCACAGCATAAGTGATGTTATATACAGAAATTAGCACTTTAATTGTGTCTTATTTTCAATTAATGAAAAAATTCAACATAAAAATTAACAATATCCATATTGAAGCAGCACACAATGAAAAAAAAATCTTTAAGAAATTCATCATGAAATTAAATTGTTTTATTTTTTTGGGAAAATGGCCGTATATTTCATATCAATACAAGGATTTTCAATACTGAAAAGTATTTTTAACCTTGAAAACTGATTCATCTTCTTGTCCTTGTCACTTAACAAAGCAACATGTCAGATAATAACAGTATAAAACACATTAAAGATTCACTGCTTAAGACAGCTGAAGCTAAATGTCTGAAATCATAATGAAAACATGGCAAAGTTCCAGAAACATATGTGAAGACCCTTCAATTGTCAAGTTTGTTAAAAAGAAGAAAATGGACACAAATAAATAAAGAACTGTAAAAGAATCAAATGAAATGACCATGCATTTGTCTTTTTAAACTGGTTCAAAGAGAGACAAACCATTAGCAGATCCATTCCTCCACCGCACAAAAATTGATTGGCAAATAGTTGAATTGATTGGAACTTTGATGCTAGTCAGCACAAGCCATTCCTAAAACACCCAAATATATTAAACCCCCTTAATTGTAATTTTAAGCTTCCTACCTAAATTCCTTAATCTGCCTCTGCAGAGAGAGTGGGAGGCAGTTATACATAAAAGCAGATTTTCACAAGCCAATTGTCCATTAGGTGTACATCTACAACATATTGTACGCATAAAATGTCTTGCTAACAAATTAACTCATTACCTAACCAATTAGGTCTAACCTCTCTTATCTTACCACATATACTAGATGTTTTGTATGTAAAATGATGTCTCTGAAGGTAACTATCATATTAATTACAAAATGCAGCTGGAGGCCAGACAGTACACTTGTGTCAAGGTTACTAGCCCTGGTAGCCATATAGATAACCTATTTGTTAGTTTGTAAACACATTGCAAAAAACATCTTATTCCCATGTTATGATTAAATAGATACACTTAGTGCAGCTCCTACATTTCTACTGCGCAGTTCCAGAATAATATTTACCTATTTTGTGGCACATTAAATGAGCATTTATATTCCAAAGAAATAATGTGATTTATCACTTGTTCTTTGCATGAATTAATAAAATATAATATATAATAAATAAATAAAATCTAACTTAACTAGTAACTCCCACTTTTTATTAAAAAAATTCAGACAAAATTCCACACTTTGTTTTGTATACAGGTGGGAGGAAAGTGGAGATTGGTGAGACTTACCTTTAATTTTTTATTCAATTTGCAACAATATCTGTACAACATAGAAAGATTCAACGGTCCAAAATCAGCATAGAAACTGAAAAAAAGAAAAGGAATAATTAAACACAAAAAGGTTTAACTTTGAGGGCATTCCTAAATGTTTAATTAGGAACCAGTTACAAAATCCTTTATTGTTTACATGACTTTGTAATGTATTTAAATAAGCTTTTACATGTGAAAAACACCAGCTTAGTACTTAATGATCATTCATAGAACTGAATATAGAAATACAGAGTTTCTTGTCCTTTTTGCAACCAAAATTAGACATCATTTGCCAAAACATGTTTTCCTCAAATGTAAAAAAAATTTTTTTGTCTCAATATTAAAAATATAAATAAAATATATACACTTTTAATGGAATTAAGTGGTAGTTTAATAGTTAAAAACAATGAGGAACAAGGACGTTAGTCTGTAAACTGTATTATACATATACTTACTGATTACATTGTTTTGAACCTCACCCGTATTTTTGTTATTCGATGCTATAAACAGTGTTTTCTCCAGTTCCAATTTTTTGGGGGTCATTGATGACCCACTGACTTAAAATCTGGGGTCATCGGTTGACTAGTTTTAAACTTAAATCAACTTGGATAAATGGAGGTAGAAAAATACATATTTTATTAAAACAGTTTTACTTCCTGTTTCACGTAAATTTCAAAATCAAAACTGCAACTGAGGTTAACAACTTCAAAACAATTTAAATTCAAATCTGAAAAAAAAAATCTTCTGTAAAGTCTCCTATGCAATAGAAACACCCATGTGAAGTTTCAGTTTAATTGGCCTAGTGGTTTCAGAGAAAGTGCTGCTAACAGACGACAGATGTCAGACAACGGACGACAGACAACGCGCCATCACATAAGCACTTCTGGCCTTTGGCCAATAGAACTAACAAAAATGCGTAATTTGAATTTCTGTATTTTTAGATTGCTTCATAGTGGACTCACTGAACAAATCTGATTGCGTAAAATGAGATTCAATTGCATCAAAAACGCAAGAAACACGCTCTGGAGAAAACACTGCTATAATCCCCTTCGTATTGAAGGAGATGTCCCCATCCATACCAAAACACAGGTTCTAAAAGTTACTTGTCACAACTGTAGAATTTTTAATTACTGATGTAGTGGCAAACAAATTTCAAGAGATTTAGAGGGAAAATTCCACAATATCTAAGTTAATTCACAAACTTGACATTGTTGCATTAGAATAAAGACTATTATGTGACCATTATTAAACAATGAATGACACAGTCACTGTACAGTTTCAAAATATTATCAAAGATCTTATCTCAATGAGATAATAAAACTCAATAGTTCATACATGTATATATATACCGTCATATAAATATGATAAAAAATGTTGCAAAGTCATTTTTAACAATTAAGCTAAATTATTGGAAAGCTACTCTAAATACATGTAGAAACCAAGATTTCTTTGGCTATTAACTTCAAAATTTCTTGACTTTCTCATTATAAGCCGGACTCAATTAGTAGTCGATTACGCATCTGACTATCAATCTAGAGGTTGTGAGTTTGAACCCCTGCCTGGCAACTGTCTCTGTGATGATTGCTATACAAAATTGTGTCTCGTTATCATTTGCTCTCACCACTGATTCAAGTGGGAAAGTTATCAGTTATTTGAGGAGATGGGGTGTGCTCAAGGATCCCAGGAGACAGTGGTTAGGTTAACTGATTGTCTGACAATAGCATAAAAATAATGCTAAATAATGCATCAACCTACCTGTCTGTCTACTTTAATTTTGCGATGAAAATAAGTAATGGTTTAGTCAACCGTAATTTAGTAGTGTTATGTGGCATTAACCAGATGTGATAATCCAATATACAGCAAGAAGACTGACAATTGTGAATAGGAATGAACCAGTTATTCATTCCTGCTGAGAACCCTGTTATATGAAGTCAAGTATGTCATTGAAAATCAACAAGTAATACAATAGGCAATATTATTTTATAAAAAATTAAAACAATTTTAGGTAAAACATTTAATCAATATCACCATTATCATCAATATTGTCCAGTCACAAAAATCGGCCATTAAATAAAGTTAGCACATCACATGCAAACTCAAACTGCTAATTGATAAATATATTGTTTAATATTGATAGACCATTAATATATGTTGCCTTCTTTGCCAGATGTTCAAGTGAATTCAATAAAAAAAATAAAACTGTTTGTGTTGTCACATTTTCTAAGACGATCGTATAGCTGATTATCTTTAAATGTCTCTGTCAACATCTTTTTTACATGATTATATTTTTCCTTTTAAAGGACCACTGGGTCTAGGTAGTCAATACTTACTTTTCATATACTAATTCTTCATCCACACAAAAATAATGTGTGTGTGCCGATGACCTTGGTCTGGTACGAAGAGTTGCAAAGTACAGCCGATCTGTAAAACAAGGAATACATTTCTAATAAGAACTTAAAATTATGTTATCTAAAAGCCAAATGTTAACTTAAGAATTATGTTTTAACTTTTTTCTAGACAATGCAGGGCTTAAAATTTCTGATAAAAGCTACTCATCCTCCTTTTCCAACATTTTTGATAGAATGCTTAAAATCAAAGAAATATTAAGGTCAGTTTCTTAAATCTTACTCTCCTGACCAAATGTTCACTCGTCATGGTGAGTGGACGAGTAGAATTTTCCAGCCTTGCAGTGTGTTTCAAACAATGTTTAACCATTTACTCCATAGATGCGCGTTTACCAACAACAATCACAGAAGGCCTTTGAAAACAGTGCAGGAAGAGTTCAGAATGCTCTTAACAAGCAATCTGAACACTTCCTGCACTGTTTTTCACTCTGTCAGTTAATATAAACATAAATCACCCAATATTTCAAAAACCTTCTATATTAGGTGTCCAAAGGTGTCTTTATGAAGTAAAGGGTTAATTTCAAAGAATTAATTCAGATAATATTACCAATACATACATGTATATATAGTACAAAACTAGACACAATGTTCTTGCATGCATATGTTTAGGTTGATTATAAAATGTATCCGGCTTTCAACTTTATTATGAATCAATACAACTAATCAAGTCCTTAATTACCATCATATACAGGACTGTTTGACCCTTTGCTCCAAAAGGCTTTTCTTGGATTCTTCCAAATTGAAAGCATTAATTCACCACGTATCAACAATGGGTGAATTATTTTTATATTAACTGACAGAGTGGAAAACAGTGCAGGAAGTGTTCAGATTGCTCGTCTGAACTCTTCCTGCACTGTTTTCAAAGGCCTTCTGTGATTGGTGCAGGAAAACGCGTATCTATGGAGTAAAGGGTTAAATACCATCATATACAGGACTGTTTAAGTGGCTACCCAGCACTAGACATCTCTTACTTATAAATTACTTATTTTGCCCGGGTAAATGCTGTTTAACAATAAATTTAAACTGATAGCAACAAAAATATATTTAGTTTTAGCATCGAAACAAGTTGGTATGAGCATGTTTCACTAGTGACAGAGTCAAGCTACAAATGCCTCAGTTATAAATCTATCACAAGACAACATCAAGAATATGATTTCCACCTTTAATTTAAAATCCTCTTGATTTGGGTCTAGCACAGGCCTGTAAGTTGTGAGCTTGTTTACAAATGCTCTACTTGGACTAAATAAACATGTACATTTAAAAAAACTCTTTGCTGATTTGTAATATCCATGAAAGTACCTTTATTCATGCAAAATGTTTCGACTTATGATTTAAAGAGTAGTCATTCAAAAGACAAGTAATAAATACACAGTGGTTGCATAAAACTTACTATAGCTTTTGGATACCTATATATAGTAAATAATGGAAAGGTAGGACACTCAAAAATACCAAAATCACTGTATCTATGACCCATGACTGATTTTAATGAAATAAAGCTATAGCGTAAGTAGTAAATAATATTCTAAACATATATATACATCATGTAATAACAACTGATAAGTCGTGTTTTACCTATAAAGTTAATATTTTACATTTCTTAATGATTCCAACATTTGCCTTGCCTAGTTACTTCCGGTTACATGCAGCGAATATCTTGTATGATTTTTATTGGTTATCAGGTGTTGTTTGACAGATGGCGGGAAATACATTTTCGGTCTTTCCAAACACGATAACATTAAATGATAACTGAACATTATAAAACAATAACTATATAATTGTTTTCCCTAAGGGTTAACAATTTCACATGTTTCATGTTTATAATGCAATATTTCTGATATATTCTTATCAAATTCCAAAACTTCAATGAATGAATGGTGTTTTACGGCACGTCGACACATAAATAGGTCATTTTGTGCGCGCAATCAAACCTTCAAAATGTAAGGTTTAAATTTTGGCTAATCGTACAATGACGACATATTCACTCAATGTCAGAACAGTGCTGCCGGTGTTAACGAACCATCGATGTTAACGAATCACTTGCATTTTAACCTATTGTACATTACAAAATAATTTGTTATTTAGATTTCTATTTTCATACGTTTGATGAATCCTTAAACAACAACTGACAAAAATTGCGAAAACAGAAGTCAATGTTTTCAATATGTGATGAATTGTATTCCAAATGTTTTAGATTTTTTTCTCCAAATGTTAAAATTGATCTAAGGAGTGAATGTGTTAATTTATGGCAATGTATGGGCTTATTTTATACAATTTAGGTCTAAAAAGATTGCTTGATTCAATTTTATACTTTGACAATGTTCAATATAATTAACAGTTTGGTGTTAAGTCCCCCACAGGTAAGAAAAACTGAAGAAAAACAATCAATTTCTGCAACATTTAGGTGATAGTTTCTGTAAAACTGGTAGTTTGACACTGCACAGTATTTTTTAAACAGCACATTATCTCATCTTATAGTATGAGGGATTTGTTACTACCAGAAGTGATCCTCTATCACCCAAAAAGGTAGAATCGATAAACAACAATGTAGGCATTGTAAGATTGAATTCAAAATGCAAACTTCACAGAATGCGAGATAGATAATTTGTCTATAATTTGACTGTGAACAAACCGTAATTTTCAATTTGAACATTGATCTTGAGAGTATTAAATAAAAAGTGATTTGTTAACACCGGCGACACTGTACTGGATTTGTACAGCCATCGTAAATGCAAAAACTTATATTTTACAGAAAAATGCATATTTCTTGCCAACTACTGTTTCCAAAGATATCAACATTAGTCAGTAGGCTTATTATGATTTTATCCACGGATTTAATTTAGGTATTCTCACTTTAAACCTATATATTCTTCAAAACAGATATGGTATTTTTGAAGTGTCCTACAGTTCCATTCTTTACTGTATATATAGCTATCCAAAAGCTATAGTCAGATTACGACCTGTGCATAAAACCAAGGTCGTCCGAATGAATTTTCTTCCAAATTGACAGCAGATATTTCTGCAATTGTTGACAAAACGCACAATATATATGCAATTATTAACAATCAAAAACTTACCTTTTATGAATTCCGACGCACTGCCGATAATATCATGTTCGTCTGCCATGTTTTGTAGCAGTTGTGAGAATTATTTTCCCTTTTTAACGAACACAGTTTGTCAACTATCCTGAGTAAATTTCGGGGTCAAATGTTTACAGCTGTGTATCGGAATGGAAGATCGCTGTCGCGGTTATTTGGGTTTAATTGGTATAAAACATTTGCGTACTAACTGATCATTTTCAAACCATTTCTATTTTAATCCAAATGAAACAGGAAATAAAGGAAAACTATGATCTTCCAGGCACGTACTTGTCCGTGACGGCCATGTTTGAAATCGAACTATAACAGGAACTGGTCACGTGTTGATCTCTAAGCCAATCGCGTGCGCAGCAACAATTGTCGTCATGACAATTCAAATTTTAGCCAATCAAAAGTATGTTTTCACAATCAAGTGAAAACACGCAGATGTGTTTACAAATTATAATTAGCAAAGGGAGCTCATCGTCTTTTTTTTTTTTTTTAGGGGGACAAGTTATCCTTCTTGTATAATAATTTTAGTATGCTTCAAACGACAAATCTTTAACAATGTGTATCTGCCAATAAAAAATTAAGAACATATCGTTAATTTGGTCTATCACCCTTATATTTAAGGCTTCACCGAGACAGGGAAAAGTCCCACCGGACTGAAAGAAAGCCAATGTAACACCGCTTTTTCAAAGTTAAGAACATATTGTTAATTTGGTCAATCACTCTTATATTTAAGGCTTCACCGAGACAGGGAAAAGTCTCACCGTACTGAAAGAAAAGCCAATGTAACACCGCTTTTTCAAAGTTAAGAACATATTGTTAATTTGGTACATCACCTTGATATTTAAGGCTTCACTGAGACAGGGAAAAGTCCCACCGGACTGAAAGAAAGCCAATGTAACACCGGTTTTCCAAAGTTAAGAACATATTGTTAATTTGGTCCATCACCCTTATATTTAAGGCTTCACCGAGACAATGAAAAGTCCCACCGGACTGAAAGAAAGCCAATGTAACACCGCTTTTCCAAAGTTAAGAACATATTGTTAATTTGGTCAATCACCCTTATATTTAAGGCTCCAATTAGACAAGAAGGAGACCTAGCGGACTAAAAGAAAGCTAATGCAACGTCACTTTTCTAAAAAAAAAACGGAACCTCCATAACAACTACATACACCATATCTCTTACCGCTGTGTGCAATGACATATCTACAGATCTGCGAACTGATGCAGCACATCATACACAGTCAGGTGATGCATCATCTAAAGCACAAGCGTGTTTACAAAGAGTTAACTCACACTCACCATCCAAGACCTCGCAGCTGGGATTAAGAAGGGAGATTAAATTGACGCAATACTATTGTATTTTAGGAAGGCCTTCGACAAAATTTCATACCAGCGCTTGAAGTTTCTACAAGCTTTGCCACTATGGGTTTCACGGTAACCTGATCCAATGAATACAACTAGCTTCCCAGCAGATACAAGCCAACAGATACTTTTTGAAGGCCATGTCTCTCCAATCGCACCTGTCATCTCTGGAGTGTCACAAGGCTGTTGTTCCTCCTATATATCAACGACATGTCTGGGAGAGTCTCGCCTACTAACAGAGTATTCGCAGATGACAGCCTGCTACACATGATAACCGAACCAGATGCAGTTCAACCATTCCAAATGCGAGGTCATACAGATAAAACACACGAGGAGGTCCATCACTAAGCAATACATGATACATGACATACCCTCAATCTCTCCTCGAATGGAAGATACCTGGATGTGACCATTAATGAATCACTGCTGTGAAACAGTCATGTTGATGCCATCAGAAAGAATGACAACAACAGCCTCGCCTTCTTAAGGAGAAATACAGCCAGCTGTTCCACCAAAATGAAGGACCAAACTTACAAGAGAGTGGTTCGCCCTTTCTTGAGTGTGTTCCCGACCTGGGACCCCACACCACAATTAACATAAAGAAACTGGAGTCAGTCCAAAGAAGGTTGGCGCGATTTACAGGACCACAAGCAGCACCAGCAACATGATTTATAAACTTCAGTGGCCATCTCTGCAACAGAGAAGACAACACACTAAGCTTGTTATGATCTACATCTCACAACTACTTTATATATTTACCAAGTACGTCGATGTCTCTGAGTTCAAAAAGTGCCAAAATAAAATGTTTGCTTACCAAAGAAAGAGAAGTACAGATCTATATGTAATAAAATGTAGGTATCTTAAGTCAAAAGCAACTCGCTCCATGTCCTCAGTAGTGTATGTACACGTGGAGCTACATAGAACGAGGTACATACTTTACTCGCTCCACGTCCTGAATATTGTATGATACGTGGAGCTACATAGAATGAGGTACATACTTTATTCGCTCCATATCCGCAGTAGTGTATGTACACATAGAACTACATGGACTGGGGTATACTTTACTCGCTCCGTGTCCTGACTATTGTATGTACACATGGTGCTACATTATCTGAGGTATACTTTACTCGCTCCATGTCATCAGTATTGTATGTACACATGAAGCTACATGGACTGAGGTATACTTTACTCGCTCTATGTCATCAGTATTATATGTATATATGTAGCTACATGAATGGACCGACGTATACTTTATTCGTTCCATGTCATCAGTATTATATGTACACATGAAGCTACATGGACTGAGGTATACTTTACTCGCTCCGTGTCCTTAGTATTGTATGTACACATGAAGCTACATGGACTGAGGTATACTTTACTCGCTCCATGTCATCAGTATTGTATGTATACATGCAGCTACATGGTCTGAGGTATACTTTATTCGCTCCATGTCATCAGTATTGTATGCATACATGCAGCTACATGGACTGAGGTATACTTTATTCGCTCCATGTCATCAGTATTGTATGTATACATGCAGCTACATGGACTGAGGTATACTTTATTCGCTTCATGTCATCAGTATTGTATGTACACATGAAGCTACATGGACTGAGGTATACTTTACTCGCTCCATGTCATTAGTATTGTATGTATACATGCAGCTACATGGACTGAGGTATACTTTATTCGCTCCATGTCATCAGTATTGTATGTATACATGAAGCTACATGGACTGAGGTATACTTTATTCGCTCCATGTCATCAGTATTGTATGTACACATGAAGCTACATGGACTGAGGTATACTTTACTCGCTCCATGTCATCAGTATTGTATGTATACATGCAGCTACATGGACTGAGGTATACTTTATTCGTTCCATGTCATCAGTATTGTATGTATACATGCAGCTACATGGACTGAGGTATACTTTACTCGCTCCATGTCATCAGTATTGTATGTACACATGAAGCTACATGGACTGAGGTATACTTTACTCGCTCCATGTCATCAGTATTGTATGTATACATGCAGCTACATGGACTGAGGTATACTTTATTCGCTCCATGTCATCAGTATTGTATGTATACATGAAACTACACGGACTGAGGTATACTTTATTCGCTCCATGTCATCAGTATTGTATGTACACATGAAGCTACATGGACTGAGGTATACTTTACTTGCTCCATGTCATCAGTATTGTATGTATACATGCAGCTACATGGACTGAGGTATACTTTATTCGCTCCATGTCATCAGTATTGTATGTATACATGAAGCTACATGGACTGAGGTATACTTTATTCGCTCCATGTCATCAGTATTGTATGTACACATGAAGCTACATGGACTGAGGTATACTTTACTCGCTCCATGTCATCAGTATTGTATGTATACATGCAGCTACATGGACTGAGGTATACTTTATTCGCTCCATGTCATCAGTATTGTATGTATACATGAAGCTACATGGACTGAGGTATACTTTATTCGCTCCATGTCATCAGTATTGTATGTACACATGAAGCTACATGGACTGAGGTATACTTTACTCGCTCCATGTCATCAGTATTGTATGTATACATGCAGCTACATGGACTGAGTATACTTTACTCGCTCCATGTCATCAGTATTGTATGTATACATGCAGCTACATGGACTGAGGTATACTTTATTCACTCCATGTCATCAGTATTGTATGTACACATGAAGTTACATGGACTGAGGTATACTTAACTCGCTCCATGTCATCAGTATTGTATGTATACATGTAGCTACATGGACTGAAGTATACTTTATTCGCTCCATGTCATCAGTATTATATGTATAGATGTAGCTACATGAATGGACCGACGTATACTTTATTCGTTCCATGTCATCAGTATTATATGTGCACATGGAACTACATGGACTGAGGTATACTTTACTCGCTCCATGTCCTGAGTATTTTATGTACACGTGAAGTTACATGGACTGAGGTATACTTTACTCGCTCCGTGTCCTCTGTGTTGTAAGTACAAGTCGAGCTACATGGACTGAGGAATATTTTACTCACTCCATGTTCTCAGTATTATATGTACACTTGAAACTACATGGACTGAGGTATACTTTACTCGCTCCGTGCCCTCAGTATTGGATGTACACATAGAGCTACATGGACTGAGGTATACTTTACTCGCTCAATGTCATCAGTATTGTATGTACACATGAAGTTACATGGACTGATGTATACCATACTCGCTCAGTGTCCTTAGTATTGTATGTACACGTGGAACTACCGGGACTGATGTATACTTTACTCGCTCCATGTCATCAGTATTGTATGTACACATGAAGCTACAGGGACTGAGCTATACTTTACACGCTCCCTGTCCTCAGTATTATGTGTACACATGGAATTACATGGACTGAAGAATAGTTCATTCGCTTCATGTCATTAGTATTATATGTACACATGGGACTACATGGACTGAGGTATACTTAACTTGCTCTATGCCTTAAATATTGTATGTACACATGAAGCTACATGGTCTGAGGTATACTTTACTTGCTCCTTGTCCTCAGTATTGTTTCTACACACGAAGCTACATGGGCTGAGGTATACGTAACTCACTCCATGTCTTCAGTATTGTATGTACACGTGGAGCTTCATGGGCTGAGGTATACTCTACTCGCTCCATGTCATAAGTATTGTATGTACACATGAAGCTACATGAGCTGAGGTATACTTTACTCGCTCCATGTCCTGAGTATTGTATGTACACATGGAGCTACATGGGCTGAGGTATACTTTACTCACTCCATGCCCTCAGTGGCCTATGTACAGATAGGGCTACATGGACTGAGATGTACTTTACTTGCTCCATGTCTTCAGTGTTGTATGTACACATGAAGCTACATGGACTGAGGTATATTTTACTCTCACTTTGTCATCAGTGTTGCATGTGCACATGGAGCTACATTGACTGAGGTATACTTTATTCGCTCCATGTCCTCAGTGTTTTATGTACACATGAAGCTACATAGACTGAGGTATACCATACTCACTCCATATCCCCAGTGTTGTATGTACACACTGAGATAAATAGACTAAGGTAAACTTTACTCGCTCCATCTCATCACCATTGTATGTACACATGAAGCTACATGGACTGAGGAATACTTTACTTGCTCCATGTCATCAGTATTGTATGTATGGACTGAGGTATACTTTACATGCTCTGTGTCCTTAGTATTCTATGTACACGTGGAGCTACATGGGCTGAGGTATACTTTAATTGCTCCATGACATCACTATTGTATGTACACATGAAGTTACATGGACTGAGGAATACTTTACCTGCTCCATGTCATCAGTATTGTATGTATGGACTGAGGTATACTTTACATGCTCTGTGTCCGTAGCATTCTATGCACACGTGGAGCTACATGGGCTGAGGTATACTTTACTCACTCCATGTCCTCAGCATTGGATGTACACATGGAGCTACATGGACTGAGGTTTACCTTACTCACTCCATGTCATTAGTATTATATGTACACATGGAACTACATGGACTTGGGTATACTTAACTCGCTCCATGTCATCAGTATTGTATGTACTGATGAAGCTACATGGACTGAGGTTTACTTTACTCGCTCCGTGTCCTCAGTATTATATGTACACATGGAACTATATGGACTGAGGTATTCTTTACTCGCTTTGTGTCCTCAGTATTATTTGTATTCGTGGAGCTACATGGACTGAGGTGTACTGCATCGCTCAATGTCGTTAGTATTGTATGTACACATGAAGCTACATGGACTGAGGTATATTTTACTCGCTCCGTGTCCTCAGTATTGTATGTACACGTAGAGCTACATAGGCGGAGGTATACTTTACTCACTCCATGTCCTTAGTATTGTATGTACACGTGGAGCTACATAGGCGGAGGTATACTTTACTCACTCCATGTCCTTAGTATTGAATGTACACGTGGGGATACATGGGTTGAGCTATACTTTACTCGCTCCATGTCATCAGTATTGTATTTACACATGAAGCTACATGGACTGAGGTATACTTTACTCGCTCCGTGTCCTCAGTATTGTATGTACGCATGAAACTACATGGACTGAGCTATACTTTACTCACTCCATGTCATCAGTATTGTATGTACGCATGAAACTACATGGACTGAGCTATACTTTACTCGCTCCATGTCATCAGTATTGTATGTACGCATGAAACTACATGGACTGAGGTATACTTTACTCACTCCATGTCCTCAGTATTGTATGTACACGTGGAGATACATGGGCTGAGGTATACTTTACTCGTTCTATGTCATCAGTATTGTATGTACACATGAAGTTACATGGAATGAGGTATACTTTAGTCACTCCATGTCCTCAGTGTTGTATGTATACATGGATCTACATGGACAGAGGTATACTTTACTCACTCCATGTCCTGAGTATTGTATGTATTCGTGGAGTTACATGAGCTGAGGTATACTTTACTCACTCCTTGTCCTCAGTATTGGATGTACACGTGGAGCTACATGGACTGAGGTATACTTTACTCGCTCCATATCCTCAGTATTGTATCTATACATAGATCTACATGAACTGAGGTATATTTTACTCACTCCATGTCCTCAGTGTTGTATGTATACTTGGAGCTACATGGACTAAGGGATTTTACTCACTCCATGTCCTCAGTATTTTATGTTCACATCGAGCTACATGGTATAAGGTATACTTTACTAACTCCATATCCTCAGTGATATATGTACACATGAAGCAACATGGACTAAAGGATTTTACTCGCTCTATGTCCTCAGTTTTGTATGCATACATGGAGCTACATGGACTAAGGTATACTTTACTCGCTCCATGTTCTCAGTCTTGTATGTATACCTAGATCTACATGGTCTAAGGGATACTATACTCACTTCATTCCCTCAGTGTTGTATGTACACAGGTAGCTACATGGACTGAGGTATACTTTACTCACTCCATGTCCTCAGTATTGTATGTATTAATGGAGCTACATGGACTGAGGTATACTTTACTCACTCCATGTCCTAAGTGTTGTATGTACACATGAAGCTACATGGACTGAGGTATACTTTACTCATTCCATACCCTCAGTGTTGTATGTACACACAGAGCTACATGGACTGAGGTATACTTTAGTCACTCCATGTCCTCATTGTTGTATGTATACATAGAGCTACATGGACAGAGGTATACTTTACTCGCTCCATGTCCTCAGTGTTGTATCTATACATAGATCTACATGGACTGAGGTATAGTTAACCCACTCCGTGTCTTCAGTGTCGTATGTATACATGGAGCTACATGGACTGAGGTATAGTTTACCCACTCCGTGTCTTCAGTGTCGTATGTATACATGGAGCTACATGGACTGAGGTATAGTTTACCCACTCCGTGTCTTCAGTGTCGTATGTATACATGGAGCTACATGACTAAGGAATTTTACAAACTCCATGTCCTCAGTGTTTTATGTACACATTGAGCTACATGGACTAATGTATACTTTACTCACTCCATGTCCTCAGTGTTATATGTATACATAGATCTACATGGACTGAGGTATAGTTTACCCACTCCATGTCTTCAGTGTCGTATGTACACACTGAGCTACATGGATTAAGGAATTTTACTCACTCCATGTCCTCAGTGTTTTATGTACACATCGAGCTACATGGACAGAGGTATACTTTACTCGCTCCATGTCCTCAGTGTTGTATCTATACATAGATCTACATGGACTGAGGTATAGTTTACCCACTCCGTGTCTTCAGTGTCGTATGTATACATAGATCTACATGGACTGAGGTATAGTTTACCCACTCCGTGTCTTCAGTGTCGTATGTATACATGGAGCTACATGACTAAGGGATTTTACTCACTCCATGTCCTCAGTGTTTTATGTACACAACGAGATTCATGGACTGAGGTATACTTTACTCACTCCATGGCCTTAGTGTTATATGTACACATGAATCTACATGGACTAAGGGATTTTACTAGCTCCATGTCGTCAGTGTTGTCTGTATACATGGAGCTACATGGGCTGAGGTATATTTTACTCACTCCATGTCCTCAGTATTGTATGTATACATAGATCTACATGGACTGAGGTATACTTTACTCGCTCCATGTCCTCAGTATTGTATGTATACATAGATCTACATGGACTGAGGTATACTTTACTCGCTCCATGTCCTCAGTATTGTATGTATACATAGATCTACATGGACTGAGGTATAGTTTACCCACTCCATGTCTTCAGTGTCGTATGTACACGTGGAGCTTCATGGGCTGATGTATACTGTACTCGCTCCATGTCATTAGTATTGTATGTACACATGAAGCTACATTAGATGAGGTATACTTTACTCACTCCATGTCCTCAGTGTGTTATGTTCACGTGGAGCTACATGAAATGAGGTATACTTTACTCGCTCCATGTCCTCAGTATTGTATGTATACATGGAGCTACATGGACTAAGGTAAACTTTACTCGCTCCTTGTCCTCAGTGTTGTATCTATACATAGATCTACATGGACTGAGGTATATTTTACTAACTTCATGTCCTCAGTGTTTATGTATACATAGAGCTACATGGATTAAGGGATTTTACTCACTCCATGTCCTCAGTGCTTTATGTACACATCGAGCTACATGGACTAAGGTATACGTTACTCACTCCATGTCCTCAGTGTTGTATGTAGACATGGAGCTACATGGACTGAGATATACTTTACTTGCTCAATATCATCAGTGGTGTATGTACACACGGAGCTACATGGACTGAGGTATACTTTACTTACTCCATGTCCTCAGTGTTGTATGTAGACATGGAGCTACATGGACTGAGGTATACTTTACTCATTCCATATCCTCAGTGCTGTATGTAGACATGGAGCTACATGGACTGAGGTATACTTTACTTGCTCAATATCATCAGTAGTGTATGTACACACGGAGCTACATTGACTGAGGTTTACTTTATTCACTCCATGTCCTCAGTTTTTTATGTACACACGGAGCTACATGGACTGAGGTATACTTTACTCACTCCATGTGCTCAGTGTTGTATGTACACATGGAGCTACATGGACTGAGGTATACTTTATGCACTCCATGTCATCAGTGGTGTATGTACAAACGGAGCTACATGGACTGAGGTATACTTTACTCACTTCATGTCCTCAGTGTTGTATGTACACACAGAGCTACATGGAATGAGGTATACTTTACTCACTCCATGTCCTCAGTGTTGTATGTACACACGGAGCTACATGGACTGAGGTATACTTTACTCACTTCATGTCCTCAGTGTTGTATGTACACATGAAGTAAAATGGACTGAGGTATACTTTACTCACTCCATGTCCTCAGTGTTGTATGTACACATGAAGTAAAATGGACTGAGGTATACTTTACTCACTTCATGTCCTCAGTGTTGTATGTACACATGAAGTAAAATGGACTTAGGTATACTTTACTCACTCCATGTCCCCTGTGTTGTTTGTAAACATGGAGCTACATGGACTGAGGTACACTTAACTCACTCTATGTCCTCAGTGTTATATGTACACATGAAGTTACATGGACTAAGGGATTTTACTAGCTCCATGTCCTCTGTGTTGTCTGTATATATGGAGTTACATAGACTAAAGTATACTTTACTAGCTCCATGTCCTCAGTGTTGTATGTATACATAAATTTACATGGACTGAGGTATACTTTAGTGGCTCCATGTCCTCAGTGTTGTATGTATACATGGAGCTACATGGACTGAGGTATACTTTACTAGCTCCATGTCCTCAGTGATGTATCTATACATAGATCTACATGGACTGAGGTATACTTTACTCGCTCCATGTCCTCAGTGATGTATCTATACATAGATCTACATGGACTGAGGTATATTTTACTAACTTTATGTCCTCAGTGTTGTATGTATACTTGGAGCTACATGGACTAAGGGATTTTACTCACTCCATGTCCTCAGTGTTGTATGTACACATCGAGCTACATGGACTAAGGTATACTTTACTCACTCCATGTCCTCAGTGTTGTATGTACACATGAAGATACATGGACTGAGGCATACTTTACACACTCCATGTCCTCAGTGTTGTATGTACACATGGAGTTACATGGACTGAGGTATACTTTACTCACACCATGTCCTCAGTGTTGTATGTACACACGGAGCTACATGGATTGAGGTATACTTTACTCACTCTATGTGCTCAGTGTTGTATGTACACACGGAGCTACATGGACTGAGATATACTTTACTCACTCCATGTCCTCAGTGTTGTATGTACACACGGAGCTACATGGAATGAGGTATACTTTACTCACTCCATGTCCTCAGTGTTGTATGTACTCATGAAGTAACATGGAATGAGGTATACTTGACTCACTCCATGTCCTCAGTGTGGTATGTACACATGGAGCTAGATGGCCTGAGGTATACTTTACTCACTCCATGTCCCAAGTGTTGTATGTAAACATGGAGATACATGGACTGAGGTATACTTTAGTGGCTCCTTGTCCTCAGTGTTGTATGTATACATGGAGCTACATGGACTGAGGTATACTTTACTAGCTCCATGTCCTCAGTGATGTATCTATTCATAGATCTACATGGACTGAGGTATACTTTACTCGCTCCATGTCCTCAGTGATGTATCTATACATAGATCTACATGGACTGAGGTATATTTTACTAACTTTATGTCCTCAGTGTTGTATGTATACTTGGAGCTACATGGACTAAGGGATTTTACTCACTCCATGTCCTCAGTGTTGTATGTACACATCGAGCTACATGGACTAAGGTATACTTTACTCACTCCATGTCCTCAGTGTTGTATGTACACATGAAGATACATGGACTGAGGTATACTTTACTCGCTCCGTGTCCTGAGTATTGTATGTATACTTGGAGGTACATGGACTAAGGGATTTTACTCACTCCATGTCCTCAGTGTTGTATGTACACATCAAGCTACATGGACTAAGGTATACTTTACTTACTCCATGTCCTCAGTGTTGTTTGTACACATGAAGATACATGGACTGAGGCATACTTTACACACTCCATGTCCTCAGTGTTGTATGTACACATGGAGCTACATGGACTGAGGTATACTTTACTCGCTCCGTGTCCTGAGTATTGTATGTATACTTGGAGGTACATGGACTAAGGGATTTTACTCACTCCATGTCCTCAGTGTTGTATGTACACATCAAGCTACATGGACTAAGGTATACTTTACTTACTCCATGTCCTCAGTGTTGTTTGTACACATGAAGATACATGGACTGAGGCATACTTTACACACTCCATGTCCTCAGTGTTGTATGTACACACGGAGCTACATGGATTGAGGTATACTTAACTCACTCCTTGTCCTCAGTGTTGTATATACACTTGGAGCTACATGGACTGAGGTATACTTTACTCACTCCTTGTCCTCAGTGTTGTATATATACTTGGAGCTACATGGACTGAGGCAAACTTTACTCGCTCCGTGTCCTGAGTATTGTATGTACATATGGAGCTACATGGACTGAAGTATACTTTACTCACTCCATGTCCTCAGTGTTTATGTACATTTGGAGCTACATGGACTGAGGTATACTTTACACGCTCCGTGTCCTGAGTATTGTATGTACACATGGAGCTACATGGACTGAGGTATACTTTACTCACTCCATGTCCTCAGTGTTGTATGTACACTTGGAGCTACATGGACTGAGGTATACTTTACTCGCTCCGTGTCCTGAGTATTGTATGTACATATGGAGCTACATGGACTGAAGTATACTTTACTCACTCCATGTCCTCAGTGTTGTATGTACATTTGGAGCTACATGGACTGAGGAATACTTTACTCGCTCCGTGTCCTGAGTATTGTATGTTCATTTGGAGCTACATGGACTGAAGTATACTTTACTCACTCAATGTCCTCAGTGTTGTATGTACATTTGGAGCTACATGGACTGAGATATACTTTACTCACTCCATGTCCTTAGTGTTGTATGTACACACAGAGCTACATGGACTGAAGTATACTTTACTCGCTCCATGTCCTCGGTGTTGTATGTACACACAGAGCTACATGGACTGAGGTATACTTTACTCACTCCATGTCCTCAGTGTTGTATGTACATTTGGAGCTATATGGACTGAGGTATACTTTACTCACTCCATGCCCTCAGTGTCCTATGTACAGATAGGGCTACATGGACTGAGATGTACTTTACTTGCTCCATGTCTTCAGTGTTGTATGCACACACACAGAGCTACATGGACTGAGGTATGCTTGACTCACTACATGTCCACAGTATTGTTTATACACATGGAGCTTTATGGACTGAGGCATACTTTATTCTCTCCATACCATCAATATTGTATGTATACATGGAGCAACAAGGTCTGAAGTACACTTGACTCACCACAAGTATATGGAATGAGAATACTAAACCTGTGCTTGCGATAATGCATCTGCATATGGAATAACATGGCCTGAAGTATTGTAAACTCAACTTGTGTCATCAATGATACATGTACACCTAGAATTACATAGGGAACAAATCTCACCACTGTATGCTGGTACAGGGACTGAGGCACAACAGATCTGCAATAGTTTGTGAAGTTACATGGACTTTGGTATATTAGATTAAATCAATGTCTGCAATAGTTCATGTGCATTTGGTGATATATGTAATAAAGTAAATATGGACGGGCAATAAACATTTTGTGTCTCCATTGATTGTTTATATACATTATTCAATGTTTGTTACGGAACAGAACAGCTAACCTGCCACCTGACATTTTATGTACATTACAGTCTTATGTATTTTCCGAATAAGTATCAAAGCAATTTCCTTGAAAATTGGACTTGGATAAGAAAGAATATTTAAGTCATGTAAAATCAACACAAAATTGTATGTTAACGTTGCATACAAATTTTAAAGGCTACTCAATATTTTGTTGAAGATATCAGAAATACAAAAGTCGCGAGTTAGCTGTTCTGTCTGGTATATATAAAATAACTCTTAATATTTTTTGCCATAATGATGATATTGAGGACAGACTAGTCTGTTTTACCTGACATACGTTTATTTGGTGTTAAAGCAAAGAAAGATCATTTTGGTTTCATTAATTTTATTCATTGTCAAATTTAATTGATGGAACAAGAGGGGCCAAAATTACCTTTATTATTCTCACCTGAGGTATAATGAAGCTTCAAAGTTTCCAATTAAAAATCAAAGCCAATTATTAGAAACTACTACCATTCTAAGATATGAACAATTGTAGGTCAATGTTTCAAAGTTTGATTAAAACTGGTTCTGTTGTCTTTGAAAATGATCGGAAGAATGAACAGTTGATCACTTTCAAAATGGCAAAAATCACATATGAGCTTACAAAGGGTGTGTTGTAAAGAGTATGAAGGTGATTGTATAAATATATATGTGTAATAAATTGAATAAATAAACACTTCACAAATGCAATGAAGCATAAAATGATAAAAAAAGATTGATTAATTGGTCACCTGTAAGGTTTGTTGTTACAAAATAATTCAACAATAAATGCAAGAACACTGAAATATTAAAGTGCAAGGAAAAAGTATTAATTTCTGAATAAAAAAGCAATAAAGTCAAATAATAACTTAACATATTATTAGATCTAATGCCTTAGTGATATAATATACTAGTATAGAAATTCATTAAAAAAAACATTCTTTTCACATTTTTAATCGTTGTGAGGGATGTTTTTAACAGATTTTTTTATATCAAATATCAAAATGTTGTCATACATAAAAATTATATCTGTATAAATATCAATTTTCAAGATATCTTTTGTTGGTTTCTCATGTTTAAAATTACAGTGGCACTGATTCCCATAATAGCATTTTGGCCATGTAGGCCTCATCTACATCTCAAAAGAAAATGGTTTTCTTGCAATACAGTTCATAATTTTATGAAACATTATATTGGATATATTAATATGCCATACACTTCGTATTGTATTTTCAATAATGATCAAACAATGATTTTGATTATAGAGGTTTCATATTATAATATATATATCTGCTATTTAAGTTTTATGAAGAAAAAATTATTATAAAAACATGTATTATAAATAGTATTTGTGCAATACATCAAAGAAAGGTCATCCTAAAATATTACATTACAATAAATATTCTCCACAAACTTTATAGATGTCCCTCACAAAATCAATGGCTGATTTCATGAGAGGTGTCTATAAAGTTTGTAAACAATTACAATTTCATAATAATTGAGGTTATTTGACAAACAATATAATATTATCACAATTGTAAATATATGACTAATACAAGAAAAATGGATGACCTACTTGAAAATCTTGACAATTATGAATAACGCTAACTTATCAAGCAATTTCTGTAAACTCCATTTGGCATTATGATCTAATTGGAACACACTTAAAGAAATGATGATACAACCATTAAAGGGACATATCGTCAATTTTGATTAATTCTCCTTTAACACTATTTCTGATAAAAAATAATGTCTATAAGATGCCATTAAACTATCCTAGTATATATGGAGATCCTTTATCCCATTTCTATACTGGAAAGGGGAACAACTCTGATAAATGATTTAAAAGCATCCTATTTTGCAAATATACAATTGTGACAAAAATTTAAATGTGTTTTAATTTCATCATTTTTAACAGCAAGAGAGAAACAATCTTAGAAAATATCAAATAGTATTTCAATGAGTTTCGACTCATACATATATTTTAAAACTAAATAACTTTTTACGTTATGAATTGCCTTTTTATGTTATGGATTGCCTTTTTATGTTATGGATTGCAAGATATGTTTGAAATATTGTACACACATTCACACAACATATGGTTGAGATAGTGCACATACATTCACACAAAGATATGGTTGAGATATTGTATATACACATTCACACAAAGATATGGTTGAGAAAGTGTACATACATTCACACAAAGATATGGTTGAGATATTGTACATACATTCACACAAAGATATGCTTGAAATATTGCAGACATTCACACAAAAATATGGTTTAAATAGTGTACACACATTCATAAAAAAATATGGTTGAGATATTGTACATACATTCACACAAAGACATGGTTGAATTATTGCCGACATTCACAAAGATATGGTCGAGATAGTGTACATCCATTACCAAAAAGATATTATTGAAATATTGCAAACATTCACACAAAGATATGCTTGAAATATTGCAGACATTCACACAAAAATATGATTTAAATAGTGTACACACATTCATAAAAAAATATGGTTGAGATATTGTACATACATTCACACAAAGACATGGTTGAATTATTGCTGACATTCAAAAAGATATGGTCGAGATATTGTACATCCATTACCAAAAAGATATTATTGAAATATTGTAAACATTCACACAAAGATATGGTTGAGATAGTGTACATACATTCACACAAAGATATGGTTGAAATATTGCAGACATTCACACAGATATGGTCGAGATAGTGTACAAACATTTACACAAAGATATGGTTGAAATATTGCAGGCATTCACACAAAGATATGGTCAAGAAAGTGTACAACATTCACATAAAGATATGGTTGGAATATTGCTGATATTCACACAAAGATATGGTCGAGATGTTGTACATACATTCACATAAAGATATGGTTGAAATATTGCTGACATTCACACAAAGATATGGTCCAGATATTGCACATCCATTCACACAAAGATACAGTTGAAATATTGCAGACATTCACACAAAGGTATGGTCGAGATAGTGTACATATTTTCACACAAAGATTCATTCAAACACCTTAAATCATTGAAAGATTCAGAGATCATATAATCATAACAAGCTGTATACATACTGAAATCTTTGAGTTATATGTAAACATCAACTTCCGTTCCATTCTCAACCGAAAAGTGGTTGACCTACCAGAGATTTCATGACCTTTGCCACATAATACTACTTTGAAATTCTCTTTATTCAATCTAGAGATATAGACATTGTTATAAGCAAATCATCAAGCCAGTATACAGAATATAAACTTGCATAGTATGGCTCTTCAAGGTCACAAATATGTGAGGAAATAAGGACAACTCTACATACTTAATTTTATTAAGAAATATATACATCTCAGACTCTAATTTCATATCAAACTGTCAAACCACTATAAATTTAACACCTAAGACAGATGTATATACATGGATGAATAAAACATTCTGACCTTTCAATGTCACATACACATATATGCAAAGAAATATAAAAAATGATTGGTTTTAAAACCTATATACATGTACATAAGTTTCCCTTAAATATATCAAATTGTTCAAGAATAATAAATTAAAAATGAAACACACAAACAGATGGACAGAGATTAAACCTCTGACCTAAGATGATCATACAAAACAATACAATTTTGACATATTAAACATATACACATGTACATCACAAATTTCATTTCAATATTTCAAGCTATTTATTAAGGTTACTATCCAGACTCTTTTCGTATCTTTATGTCGGAGGACGATTTTTTTTAACTTAATTATTTTACCTTATTTGAGCAATAGGTTATTCTAACTGAGACAAATCACGCCCAAGGTCTTCCTTGGTAGACCCAGTACTATGCATATCGTCTGTTAAAAACCAGAACCTGGTATCTACAAAATTTTCGAAAATAGGGTTTTCAAACTATTAGTATGGAATTTTATAAATACATATTGTCTCAAAATTTCAGCTTTATATCTTTATTAGTTTTGAAGATATCGATTAGAGATCAAACCTTGTATCTGAAATCAATCAAATTTGCACCAGCCAAAAACTTGTAGATCTAGATACTATGTATATTTGTCATTTATGCGACACATAGGCATGCCAGATTGTATCACCTGCGCATACAATATTTTGGTTTTTAACTAACTGGAATAATTCAGTAAAAAATTCCAAGCCAGAACATAGTATATGGCTATGACAGGTTACAGCTTTAACATGAGACAACTATAATCATCTGTACCACATTGCCAAAACCTAGTATCTGGGGATACACATGTCTACTGGTAAATAAATACAAACAATATTCAGCCATACCCTTGTATTAAACAGTACAATTGTATGGCTGTGTGAAATATAGTGACAATGCCTGCTGTAGTAAATACCAGTCCATATCATGTGTAAATGATATATTTTAAATGCAAGTATTTGGTCCAGAGAAGTGCTAATTGGTGTTGATAACCTGGTATATCAGATTTCACCTGGAATGTGTTATAATGTAGGTAATAAGCAATGGCATAAACACATTATAGAAAAATGGTTCGGTACTTTAAAAGGTGACACAAACTGATGAAATTTAAAGGTATGTATCTTTATGCTTAATATTAATATTATGAATAAATGCAATTAACTAAATATATTTTATAATAGAAGTAAATGTTTTAAATAAATACTAAAATTTTGATAATAATATTATATTATATAGACCAATTTACTTAATTCATAAATAATGATTGTACTAATAATAAATAATTTTATCAGTTATTACTTTGATCATCATAACACTTTTTTTTTTCTCAAAGTAAAGTATCATGATAAACTACAAAATTATTTACAATTTTTTTTATAGATGTGGTCAGACGATAATGATGACGACTTTTTTAGCTTTGCCACACAGGTAGAACAGTTATTGGTTGTAAATGAAAACATATCTGGAAATAAAATAAGTGCTGTCACAGAGGCAAATGATTGCAACAATAAAACAACAATACAACAGATATCAGATAATGTAAGTGCTATCACAGTGGATAAAGATTGCGACAATAAAACAACAATACAAGAGATATCGGATAATGTAAGTGCTATTACAGAGGGAAAAGATTGCGACAATAAAACAACAATAAAACAGAAGTCGGATAATGTAAGTAATATCACAGAGGAAAATGATTGCAACAATAGATCAGCAATACAACAGAAGTCAGATAGTGTAAGTGCTATCACAGAAGGAAAAGATTGCAAGAAAAAAACTACAATACAAGATATATCGGATAATGTAAGTGCTGTCACAGAGAAAAAAGTTTGCAACAATAAAACAACAATAAAACATAAGTCGGATAATGTAAGTGCTATCACAGAGGGAAAAGATTGCAACAAAAAAACTACAATACAAGAGATATCGGATAATGTAAGAGCCCTCACAAAGGAAAATGATTGCAACAATAAATCAACAATACAACAGAAGTCGGATAATGTAAGTAATATCATAGAGGGAAATGATTGCAACAATAAAACTACAAGACAAGAGATATCGGATAATGTAAGTGCTGTTACGGAGGAAAATGTTTGTAACAATAAAACAACAATAACACAGAAGTTGGATAATGTAAGTGATCTCACAGATGAAATTGATTGCAACGATAAAACAACAATACAAGAGATGTTGGATAATGTAGATGCTGTCATAGAGGAAAAAGATTGCGACAATAAAACAACAGTACAAGAGATGTCGGATAATGTAGATGCTGTCATAGAGAAAAACGATACAACAACTATAAATGAGAAGTATGTAACAGAAGAAAATGAACCTGTAAGAAAGACACTGGAAAGTGAACTTGTAGCTAGAAATGATAGAAAGAAACATAAAAAGCGGAAGCGTATGCCTACTAGAAAAAAGTTAAAATATATTTCTAGTTCTGATGAGGATATACCTTTAAGTATGTATACCAGCCAGTACATTCCACAGAATGACAGTGATGATGATGATGATGATGAAACATTTGCCCCCAATTCATATGATTTGAATTCCACAGACTCAGAATATTATTCTGACTTATCTGACACTTCAAAACAACATAACAAAAGGGATACACTGCTTAAAAAAACATGGGATGAGACAGTGACAAATATTACAAAAATGAAAAATATTACAAAAACTAAAAACCAGCGAAAGAAAATGCCCAGTAATGATTGTCAATTAAATAGAGATTCTACAGTTGAAGATGTAAAACGACAGAGTTATCATGCAGACATCATGCGAAAAACACTAATAGCTGCAAATGAAGGCCGTTTAGACCAACTTTTGAATAATGAAGGACTTCAACGTGAAAAGGTTCCACCCTATGGAAACTGCTTCTTCCATGCAGCATGCCATTCAGGTCTAGTTTCGGAGTCCCATACCCAACTTCGACAATCATTATGTGCTCATTTGAAAGATAATGCGCTTGAGTACATAGGGTTTATATTGAACAAGTACAGTCCAGAAAAAGAAGAAGAATTTATCTCTGAATATTTAGTTGAAATAGAGAATCTGAAAAAAGATGGTTACTGGTCTAGCAAGGTTGCGGACCTTTTACCACTTGTGCTGGCAAACTACGCTGACTGTTCAGTTACAATTTTTACCAGTAAACCAGATCAAGAAAGGATAACGGTTATACCTACTTTAAAAGCAAATGAAGGTGACAATGACTTAAAATTAGCGTACATCTCAGTCCCAAATATTCTTGAACATTATGATGCATGTACGGCTATTCAGGATTGCGATTCAGTGCCATTAATTGCATTAAAAATACCAAATGCAAATGCTGAAATGCAAGATTCCAATTGTTGCAGTTCTTCTGCCGGGGTAAACCAAACTCCAAAAAAGGCTGCCAAATTTATATCTCCAGCCAAAAAGAGATTGTTTCGAAAGAGAAAAGCTACACCCGAGAACTGGAAGAAAAATGTGAGAAAACGATTGAAGATTTGTGGTGAGGAATATGTATCACCTTCTGGAAAAATTATACAAAAGAAGCAAGTTCAGGAATGTGACTGTTCAAAGTGTAAATATAAATGCAATGAAAAAGTATCTTTTCAACAAAGATGTGCGATCAGAGACATTTATTACGGACTTGATTCTTATGAAAGAAAAAAAGATTACATATGTTCAAGTGTACAAGAACAAAAAACAAAGACGTATTTAGATGATAAAGGAAATAAAGTTGAAAAGAAAAAACAAGTTATGAGATTGTATACACTTGTGGTAGAGAAAGAACGAGTTAGAGTTTGCAAAAAATTCTTCTTAAAAACATTCAGCTTTAGTGAAGCAACAGTAACACATGCTCTTTCAAAAAAGGTGAGTGGCCACTTTCAAGGAAGGGATGAACGAGGAAGACATAGGGCACCGAATAAAACAAGTGAACAGAGCCTTCAAGAGATAAAAAATCACATAGAATCATTTCCCACTGTAGAACCACACTATGTTAGGAAATCTAGTAAGAGACAGTATCTTGCCAATGATTTGAATATTAAAAGAATGTATGAAGAATATGCATCTAAATGTAAAGAAAATGGAACAGAAGCTGTAAATGAACCAATATACAGACGTGTTTTCAATGAAGAATATAACATTTCATTCCATGTACCAAAGAAAGATCAATGCAACATTTGTAATAAATATGACAATGCAAAGGCAGATGGGACACTTGATGATAAACAACAGGAAGAGTACACACTGCACCAATACAGAAAGGTAGTGGCCAGAGAACAAAAACACAAAGACAGCAACATTGCAAGGCAGTGTAGCAAAGTCCACACTTGCACATTTGATTTACAATCAGTTTTGTACACACCATGTTCACTAGTAAGTGTGATGTATTACATGAGAAAACTTTGTTGTTACAACTTGTCTGTATATAGTGCTGGTGACAAAAAAGCATCATGTTTTCTTTGGTCAGAAATAGAAGGCAAACGTGGATCAAATGAAATTTCAACATGTCTGAATTTATATCTTTCAAGCTTGGAATCTGCCACAGAGCGCGTAATTCTATACTCAGATGCATGCCCTGGGCAAAACAGAAATCAGATCGTGGCCACATGTCTTCTTCATTCTGTAACAACAATACCTAACATCAAAATAATTGACCATAAATTTCTTGAAAGTGGGCATACACACATGGAGTGCGACTCCATGCACGCAGCGATTGAATTTGCAAAATCAAAAACAAAAATCTTCGTGCCAAGCCAGTGGGACACTGTGATATCGATGGCACGGCGAAGAAGTCCTTACCATGTAGTGACCCTTAAACATGGTGATTTTAAAGACTTCAAGGGAGTCAAATCTAAAACACCTAGAACAACAAAAACGGAAAATGGGCAAAAACCAAAATGGACCAGCATGAAGTGGATGCGATTCATTAAAGATGACCCAGATATGTGTCATTTCAAATATGATTTTGACGAATCGGAGGAATTTCAGAAGGTGAAGATGAGTAGTAAACGGTCAACCGAACAACTACAGCCTTTGTATAAATCAAAATTACAAATATCAAGTGCAAAGAAAAAGGACTTGATTGCTTTGTGCAAGAAAGGTGTTATACCAGCCGAATTCCACGAGTACTATAAAGGGTTGTCTGCAAATCAGACTGTAAAGGAACGTCTACCGGTACCAGACAAAGATGAAAGTGACGATGATACAGACATCGAATAACATTGCAACAGCATGATTATATTGATAAACATGTAATGGTAAAATACAAAGCAGTCAAAAAATCAATTAAGTGTTTAGTGTTCATGTACTTAAAAATTACTTAACTCAGTGCCTAAGTATACAAACTGTTTGGAGTTAGAAGACCGCGGAACATGATTATTATCATAATGACTACTGATTGCAGTAGGTAGAGTATGGTATCTATATGACCACGGATTGCAAAAAGGTGCAATTGGAGGTCAGATAGAATGTTATAGTATGTAAAATGTTTGTATAATAATTTGTAATCGTTTTTTTTTTGTCATTTAAAGAAATTATGTATACATTTCGTCTTTGTAGATTCCGAGAAATAAAATTACATTTAGTGTGATAAAAATCTTAATTGCATTTAAAAAGAACAATCATGATTATTACTGTCATTTACCTATCAGATAACATGTTTTGGGTCTAAAAACCTTAATATTTCAAAAACTTATATTACAACCAGAACAACGTATGACAACATACAGTATTGTGTCTTCATTTTATTAGATTTGTGTAATCAAATTGCATTGCCAAACCATTGTATCAATGTATACTCTTATATAGCAAATTAAAAATAGTACTTAACTATTGGTTTTGTTAATGCCAAAATATTGTATTGTTTAATACAACATTTTGGCTGTCCATTTATAAACAATTTGTTAACATGTCCTTAAAGCTTAAGACTGGTATAGTTATATACTAGGTTCTGGCATCAAATACTTTCATAAATATCCCTTATTTACATATGCTTAATACACGCATCTGTAGATGCCAGGGTATGGTTGGCTGAAATAAAGAACAATTTTCATTTTGCTTAAAACCAGAACCTCTTATCGGAAAATAAGAGGTTTTACCTATTCAAAAAAACTGCTATTTGACCAAATTTATCCTGCCAGAACAAAAATGGATTATTTTTTCATCATTTGCGGAACAAATCATTTGAAATATATATATATAAATAAAGCATGTACTACTGCATCACATTGCTAAGAATTGTATGTAAATATGGATTTTTAAACATTTGCCAACGTTTTTTCGTCTTCCTGAACATTTTTGAAAATTGCAGATACCAGGTTCTGGTTTTTAATAGACGATATGCAGATAAAGTGTCTTGCTCTACTAACCACACAGAGCCTTAGCGGAGGATCAAACCCACAACCCATCGATCCTGGGTCCAATGTTCTACCATCGGACCACGCAAGGAAGAAATTAAGACATTCAATTCTGCCCTTTAGCATCTAAGGTATTAACTTAGAAAGGCTTCAGTAGTTAAATAATCCCTGCTTTGCAATTATTAAGTTGGAAAATAGTCTGGAAGACTCCTTCACCTCCAGAGGAGTAATTGTCAGATCATAAAGATGTAAGTTTGTTTGACAAACAGCTGGTTGTCAGCCTTGCTATAATTCTTGTACTCTAGGATCTTTGGGAAAGCTGACTTGCTTGACACCAGCCTTGCTAAGAACCTCATTCAGTGGAGCATGGTCAACCTGATGCTTGTCTAAGTGGATATAATGGATTACCTCCCCTGAAAGATAGAGATAATGGATTACCTCCCTCCAAAGATAGAGATATAATACAAGTAGAAAAACTATATTTCAGTACATTAATAAATAAACTCCAGTAACTCCATGCCAAATTTGGGACAATACATATATTATTTGCCTACATATAAAAAGATTAAATAAGTACATACAGATTAATTCTTGCCATTTTTTTTTTATTGCAATGGGCGTTTTATAATGGTGTAACAAGTGTAAAAGATTTCTAGCGAAATATTAGTTAAGTTTAACTAATTCATTTTAGCTTGATTGCAAAGAAAGCTTGAAACTTATATAACTTGTTCTTGAGTCCAATACCTTCCTAGAACCAGTACTGAGTATTGTTGTTTGAGAAACATCAGGTCGAGATGGAGATAAAACCCATAACCTCTGGTGTCAGCAGCTAACACTATGTAATATCCTCTGATTTAGGAGTGAGAAACTAATAAAATTTGTTTTCACAAATTTAAAAGGTACTTTAAAACATCAACTTGTAATTTGATGATAACTTCACTTGCTAAAAAGATTTTCATAATTTTATTTATTTGTTAACAGGCTTCAACACCAAATTCAGTAAATTACAAAATACACATATATATTAAGGCAATAAGTTTCGATGCAATTGTTCTCAAAATGAAGAACCATCAACCATCTATCCTCAAGTAACTAGCAATTTTTTCCACATAGTTTATGGACCAAATTTGACTCAAACACACAAACTCTGCTGTGCAAAGTATATGATTTAAGAAAGTTCCTAGATGACCACCTCCGTCAGTATACACCACTTTATAACACAAACTGACCTTCAAGGATGCGGCCAGTTGTAACTCATTTTTGGTACGCACTGCATAAACTTAAATTATATTTCATCTCCTGGCCCCAAAACCAAGTCTGTTTTATAAACGAAAGTTTCTATTTGTTACCTTTTTTTACATATCCAATAAACAACCTTATATCTAAATTTTATTGATTTTTAAACTTTAAAACAAAAAACAACACAATGGATAATATCATACAGATGCAAGTTTGTCATTTTTAAGCCTCTCTCTGCAAACATTTCACAAAAACAAGTAAATTTGTCATAGCACACCTCTCAAATTGACTTTAACCGACCAACCATTGACAAATTCACAACTTTACTGCCAACTTTAAATAGAAATTCAAAACTGAGGCAACACTACTGAAATGTCTTAACTGTTACAAAGAGTGACCGAATCAAAATAAACCTTCAATAAGGTCAAAACTGTCTAAAACGGGCAAACTTACCTGGTCCAAATATGAAAGATCCGCCTTGCTGTTTCACATCTCCCTGCCATTCCTGTACCTTCATTGCCTTCCATGTGCTACGCATCATTCCCAGGAACACATTCTGTTTTACATGCTTACTCCCTACAAATTATAATATTCATTTTTTTTTTTTAAACTTATTTATTTTTTCGATTATGAAACATGTTCTTACAAGGCCATCCTTAAAGAATGTATTGATTGCCGTGCTTCTACCTGCTTACTCTAAATTGCAATTACCCAAACTTTTTTATTGACTTTCAAAGTGTTTAATTTCTTTTTTTTCATGATTTCTTTCCATTTTTCTTTAAAATGACTATGCAAAATCAAAATCCAACAAAAAATAAATAGCTACCTACCTACCAACATGTAAATACTGTGTCAGAGCACATCAAACAAATATTTTTTTAACAATGGCCCAACTTAGACAAATCATGCTCAAAATCTTCCTGGGAAATACCAGTACTACACATATGTGGATATACAGGTAATATGGCCATAGATAAAAGACACATCAAGGTTCATTTACAACAAAAAATACAAATTGTATTTTAATTTCATCAGATTTTATCTGAAACAAACAAATAACAATTGTAGTTTTAGATAATTTTTACTCGTACAGGGGCCCGATTAGCTCAGTAGTTTAACTGTTAGCCCATCTGATTATCAATACATGGGTAGTGAGTCCGAAACCTGCCCGACCACAATCTCTGTGATTGTTGAAATACAATATTGCATCTCATTATCATTTGTCTCTCATTGCTGATTCAAGTGGGAAAATTATCAGTTGCTTGCTGAGAAGGAATGTGTTCGAGTACTGGTTAACCTTCCAGGATCCCAGGAAACAGTGTTAATTGATCATCTGTTAGCCCTTGATGGCCTAAAAATGATGCGTAATGTTCAATCAATCAATCTATCAATACTCATACATTTAAAACTAGTGTGACACCACTAAATAATGAATGTTGAATAACTTCTTAAGAAATTTGACACAGTAAAACTGCGTGATAACTTACAATCTTCCTATATATATTTGTGTGTATGTGTAAATACTGATTTAATGCTTGAACGTCATGAGTAAAAATCAAACTTATCTGTGTGTCCTGTTCAAAAATATTTGATCATATGATAACTTACGTGTAAGATCTGTAGGTTTGTATTCAGTGCTGAGCTCTAATTCTTCATACAATTCTCTCTCTGGGTCACAATACAGGGTATACTGTAAGCAGGTCTCTTTCTTAAATTGCTACAAAATAAATAAGATAACATTAAATGGCAACACATGTCCAGCAAAATTGCAGAGTAGTTTTCTGTAAAATAGGATAATTACAGGAATGGAAGGTAAATATAATGGAGATTTTCATTTTTTTTTCATTTTTTTGATGTTTTATATATATATATATATATATATATATATATATATATATATATATATATATATTTTTTTTTTTTTTTTTTAATTTTTTTTATGAAAACAAAAAGGGTTGGGTGGTATGAAAATTAAGGGGTGGGTGGGGATGATAATCTAGCAATTAATGTACTATGGCTTCATTCATTTTAGTAAAAAAGTTAAACAGTCAGGAATTTCAACAATTGGTTATTGTTATTGCTGACCTCATTCACCTTGAAGATGAACATTGTAAAACAGATTATTTTTTCATTTATCTTTGATCAGTAAAGCCAAATAACTTTGCATCTTGTGACTAAATGTGTATAAAATAGCATGCAAAGGATTAATAATTTGGAAAATTAATCAATCAGAATTTCATGTAGGCAACTGTGTTCTTGTTAACAAATTGTATACCACATCAGATGTTTCACTCATGCAAAATGATCTTGAATTAAAAACTTGCAGTTTGAAGAAAATTTCTATTCTATTTGAGTGTTCTCAAATCTCAATCAGTTGTCTTTCTGTCTCTACATGTATATGATTTCTTGTTAGAGCTAAAAACCAACATATTCATAACTCCATATCGTTTAAACAATGAGGGATTAACACAATTTTCAACACAATTCAGGTTACAGCGAAACCTCCGTCAATGGGACATTCTATAAACCAGAATAACCAATAAACTGTGCTCTTTCAAAAGTCCAGAAATGTTCCTTCTTTTTTCTGTTGTAGAATTAAACCTCTGTAAACCAGATCCTCTCTATTCCGGACAACAGACCGATTTCAGCATTTTTTTTTACTTTTTGTACATTAATTTCCCTCCATAATCTGGAATAACTTAATCTCTTCATGAATTTTGACATTACACAAGGTAGTGACATGTTAATTTATATCTTATGGCATAATTGCAAGACTGACTGCAACCTTATATCAAATGCCATTGTGATGTCTAAATTGTGACTATAACCAACAGTAATGTAAATTGGGGTTTGATTAGCAAGTTAAGATGAAGTGTAATTGTTGCAAGCAAATGAAATAAATTAATTAAGGGATACATGTATTTATAAAAATTTTCTGAAGACAAAAATACACAGTGTGCTTGATTTAAATAAATCCATGAAAACGCGTTCGATTTCTATAAATTACACAATAACTCAACTGTCTTGTACTTCAGAGATCCCTTTAAGATAATATTGCACTTAAAATTGTTATACTTGGAAAATATTAGCTAATAGGGAAGATTCCTTTTCAGATAATATTGAAAATATTTCCTTCCATGATGCACTTAAATACTTGGAAAATTTTTATACGTTTGTTACTACAAACATCAAGGACGTATATTGAACATATTGAAAATTCAGAGAATTTTACATTGAAACTTATTTCAAGTAGCATTGTAAAGATTCAACCATTATTGTAACGGCTATTATGTTAAGGCATAAAGTTAATCCGGAAAACTGATTGAATTAAAACAAGCTTAAACCTCTATAAACCGGAAACCTCTCTTAACGAAACTTTTTGCTCAGTCCAGAGATTGTCAAGTTTACAGAGCTTGCACTGTATATACTCAATTGCATATACAATTTAATTGATGGGCGAGACCCTTTGAATGACTCTGAGAAGAACCACCATCCTTCCACAAGTAACTAGCAAACTTTCTCATATAATGTTTTTTGAGTGAGGGGGACTTGAACCTATGACCTTAGCTCATTTAAACAAATGAAACAATATAACTTACAGGAATAAACTTGTATGGTGCTGGTCCTATCACAACTAGTCTGACCTCAGCTTCTTGTAAATATTCCAGTGGTATATTTGCCACGTCCTCGATGTAATCTTTTGTTACAAAATCTAGAAAATGCTGAAATTATGATGGAAAAATACAGATGAGATGGGGTAACAACAATGAACAAGTGTAGCCTAATGGAAAGTTTCACACCCAGGATCAGTGGGTTGAGGGTTTAAATCTCCACAACAGCAACTGTTAGGGCCCTCCCTTCATACTGTTTGAATCTTCACAGCGGCCCTCCCTTCACTTTGGTGGAATGGAGCAATGGCTCTCAGAGAGGGAAATTTCGATGTCATTTTTCATTGTAAGTATCTCTGGTTATGTATAACCAGCCACTGGGTTCCTTAGTTTCTTTAACCAGTAAATCCCCTCACCCCTGAGAACACTGACTGTGTTATGTCCTTTAGTAAAACACATCAATGACTCATACTGATAAATATTAAATTTTACTAATGTAAATATTTCAATGAGTTCTCTACATAGTGCCTGAAAATGCTTTGGAGCAGACCTTGAAGTTTAAGCATTTTAATACCTACCCTAGCTGTTGAATTCCAACCCGTGTGTGACAATATAATTAATAATAATATTTAAAGAAGTTTTTTCTTATTTCTTACATAACATTCAGAAATTGATTGCTGAAAGTAACGAAAGAGAGAAAAGAAATATGAATAGATGCACTTGCTTAATTAGCATGCATGGTCCTGCTTGCACACCCTTGCATTATACATTTGCAATCAAATGTTGAAAATATTAACACTTTTTGCACTTACTCTAACAAACAAAATGATTGTCTTTTGTTTCTTAAATATGTCACCAAACTTGATTTTGTTTCCTTGGCCATCAAATACAATTTTGTCTCTCAGTTTATCAAAGTTGACACTGTATTCTGGTTCCTCCGTGCGCGACATCTTTAAGTCATCAACCTCATTTAATTTCACCTCCTCGTGTTCGTTAATGTCTTCCTGTTCGTCAGCCATTTTATCAACACGTTTGCTCCTAGAAATGTAAAGTTACTTGACAAAATACAGTGTATAACACAAACGGACACGAAAAAACATGCCAAAACAAAACCGGAAGTTACATGTTTTTGAAAGAAAGGTAACTCTTGCCGGCTTTCACTAGACAGAGCATTTTTTTAATATATTTTTTGGATATGTTGTGTGCGTCAAGTATTGAAACAATTAAAGAATTACACATTTTTATTGTTATGATTGATCATTCATGTGTTTAGGTAATATTTTATCAAACCAGGAACGTAAACTTTCCCAGACATTCTTTTGTTGCAAAGTAACTTCCCCTTGGGTAAGTGTGTTAAAAAGTTATTTTGACAACGAGACGCGTTGCTAAGAAAAAAAACTTATGGGAAATAACTCCTACATTCTTAAATATCTAATACAAATAGTTTCCTTTTGGCAACAGAAGGGAAACAACCCCTCCAACCTTAAACATTTGGTGATGCAATCGTTTCGTCACCTTTAGTGTGTTAGAAACAATAGTCTTTCCAGCAGATCTACTGTAACACAACTGATAAGTTTGAGCAAATGTAAGTTCTTGATTTGGGGGAACTTCTTGTGTTGTTCAAACATGCATGCACTCTGGTTTATTCATTATTTCAGAACACATGATTTTTTAATTAGGTTCATGGTTGAGTTCAAATACAGATTGTAACTTGACATTAAGGGATTCCCAGATTCCAAGGGGATCAAAGAACGTTTTCGCCACGTTACCTGAAATTTCGTTGTGTGGGACGGGGAGATTGGGGTTCAATCCGCAGGTGTTCGAACTCCTAGCTGTACCCTCCTCTAAATCTGCCAGTTGGCAGTTTTATTATAAAACCAGGATAAACTAGTTGGACATCCAGTGACATATGTAATCAAATCACTGATACAGTCTACGTGTATTCGGTCTTGTTGGTAATAGATTTTGTTTATAGTTTATAAAACATCCTGCACATATATTGAAATATTAGAGAGTATTCAGTGCACGTACATCCCGTCAGGCCCACTTCACGGCAGCAGTCACCGCCTGTAGATTATAACAATTAGGCGAGAGGTCTTGATGAGTCTCTATATAAAATTATCATCAATCTATTAAGTAACGTGCATTTGACGCGTAAATGTAAAATGAAGAAGTCTCTTGTCTATTCATAATTCGGTAACGCGTCTGACACTTCATTTTCGATAAAAGTTTACACCGTAGTATTGCAATAATATATTTTTTTAATTAAATTGTAGGGGAAGGGACGAATCTAATGTTGGCAGAACTTGTGGCCCGATCCCATTTCATGATATATTGAAATAAAATATTCTTAAACTAACGCGTCTGACTATCAATCAAAGGGTCGTGAGATCGAATCCTCGCCCGGCAACAGTTTCCGTGATGAATAATATACGACACTGTGTCTCATTATCATTCGTCTCTCACCGCTGATTCAAGTGGGAAAGTTATCAGTTACTAGCGGAAATGTGGTGTGCTCAAGTACTGGTTAAGCTTTCAGGATCCCAGAAAACAATGATTATGTTAACTGATCGTCTGTTAGCCCTCGATGGCATAAAAGCGACATTTAATATTCAATTCACCAATCAACTGTTCATGATACGAGCGTGATTTGTCTAAGTTATAAGCACTTGTTTCACAATCGGAGTAAAATAAATGAATTTAAACTAAAATATTCATGATTACTCCAAGTTTTACAGTCAGGGAGCTCAAACAAAAAATGGGATGAGAAAAAATGAGATGCTGATAACTAATTGGTGGACACGTCCTTTGTAATTAACATTTTTAGTTATGGCCGCTTACATAACTGGAGTCGAACGCGCGACTTCTGGAATGTGCGATCGACACTATATTCACTGGGTTATCGCACGGCCCTTATATGATTTAAGGGGTGGGTATGCGAGTGTGTGTGTGTGGGGGGGGGGGGGGGGGGGGGGGTATGCACATTTCCTGGACTTTCATGAAAATTGTGGAAACGTATACTTGTCCCCACAATTGTACGTGCTACCTGAAATTAAGATTGCTCTCTTGGAGATTTACAAAATCCGCTTAGCACCCTACTTCCTATGATCGACCATTTTGGATTCGTCTATGTCATTCACTGGTTATTGCTAAAATGTAATGACCCACACATACACCATGTACGTAATTTCTTGAAAATACACACTAAGCTTAATGTTAACAAATTCAAGTTGGCTTATTGACCTTTTCTTCATTTGGACCACACTTACTTTAAGGATATGTAATTTTCTTTTTTTTTTTGTAATTTCAAAATATTGAGAAAAAAAGATCCAACGCGTATTATTTTCACCCCCCACCAAGTTGCCACATTTTGTTAGCAGTAGCTTATTGTAAGCTCGTGACAGCTGGATATAATCAGTTATAATGATTATTTCTCTTTTTTTAACTAAGATAAACACTACCAACGAGTCACATATTTTATAATGATAATATCCATCCGCCCACTGACTATATAACGTGACGCAGCTTATAGTCTCGTCTGGCGTTTTGAACTATTGATTCGATTCGATCGATCCGGGCAACCAGCACCACAATGGTGCGTCTTACGACACGACAGAATCGTACGATGCCGCATAATGAGAAATTCCGTTTCTAGACACTCCTTTATCGATTAATTCTGATGCTGGTGTTTGTATTCAATATTCCATTTGTGAATTGGTCCAATCGTAAGCTCACCCTTCCAAACGGTAACTTCCGTAGAGCGTATGAGCTAACGTCACAAGAGGATTCAATATGCAACCAAGTCGGTGTGTATTTAGAAATTCTCAATAGGGGGTTCCCGAGTTTTAAGTGCAGGGCCCAAGTATCATAATGTTAAAGAAGAACGATACAAAATTGTGTAGCAAAAAAACATCATTTAATATTTTTAAATTCTCACGCCAGAAAGAGGCGAACTTTCACCATTGTTTAATAACATCGCTGATTAGGAACCTATAATTTAAATGTAATTATCAATTATCAATTATTCATTGAAAAGCCAAAATCAACTTAATGAAAATCGGCGTTAGATTTTAATGCTATGTGCACGCCGGATATGTCTTTTAATTTTCATTATCATTCCATAAACTATTTTAGATATAAATAGAGATGCACAATATTTGTATTACACGACCAAGTTTCCGAAAGTGATGAGTAGGTGCTGATTGATGAACAGTTCATAAAGTTATGACAAATGACCGATTTATTACCTAGATAAGCGTAACTATTAACATAAAATACTTTAAATAATTTATGGAGGGAAGCAAAAAATTAATGAACAAATCAGATTTGTTTTACTAAAAAAATATATGTATCTGCACAACTAAGGGAAAAACAACAATAAAAGCAACACGGGGTTTGGTGTAATCGACTTGTTCCTGTTTCACCAACTTATTTTAGTATATACTTTAAATACTTAACACTTAAATAAAAAAAACATTCAAGTGATCATATCATGATTTTAGACTGGCTCTAGAAAAAACTGCAGTTGATTAATTGACATTGATTAAAAACTATTAAAGTAACCAGTATAAAAATATGTTTAGTTTTTAAGTAAAAAAAAAAGTTAAAAAAAAATGTTAGAAAATTGGAACCTGGCTTTACTTCATGTTTATATATAAATTATATATTTATGTGTTGCTGTATAAAAGAAGCGAGTGCAGTAGTGTAGTTTATGTTAATTAATTCATGTTTTCTGTTTTCATATAAGGACATTTTCCTTACATGTTGTTTGGAAATTTATCAAAACGTGAATTTTTGCTAAATTTATTTGCCCCCCCCCCCCCCCCTCACACACACACACACACACACACACACACACACACTTAATCAAACATCGAAAACACTAGTTAAAAGGAGACGGTGGGTGGTATTCGTCTACAATCATAAAGCAACCGGATTTCTGGATAACATTCAACGAACAAAATAAATCCGAAAATATAGAATGTATTCCTAGTATTCTTCAATTTGATTTACAAAATGACGAGGGTTTGATATAAGTATGTGCAATTGTTTTCAACAGTGTCGCAAATTCAGTCATACTTGTTATTTATGAGCAAGGTATTGCTGAACATTAGACTGTAATTCATTTAACATGAGATATAGTAATTGTATCACTGGCCAGAAAGAATGTCAAACCAGGAGATTTGAAGGATGACCAAGCAAAAACCAATCTTCACCACTACCAAAGAACGTAAGAGGAGATGGATTGGAAGGGGACAATCCAACATCACCAGACAAGCACTGTACTGGAAACCACAACTCCGTTGAAGACGAGGTCGACCAGTCATGACGTAAGAAAAGGTCTCTGAAAGTCGTGTTGCAGGATTCACACCACTATTATCTCCCTTGAGTACTCCGGACCTACAGATGAAGGAGAAATAAAACTTTAGTTCTCTTTTTCTTCTTGTTTCAGGGCTTTGTACTGCAATGGTTTTTTTTTTTTTTGCTAGCATGAGTCAAATGGTCAGTATTTTAGAAATCACCACTGAAAATTTGATGCTGATACCAGCTTTCTGGACAATTCTGTGTCATTTCAGAATTGTTGGTTCGAACCGCATCTAGGGCGAATAGTTGACATATTATTACCCTGGAAATTGATAGGTCTCACAAAAGCATTGAATTAAAAACAAAACCCTGGTCAATGTATGCTTTTTTCCTTTATAATTGCATATCTTGAACCGGTGAAGAATTTGAGCCCTGACACATGCTGCAGAATTTGATTTTTCACTCTGTTTTGGACATAAATGTAAAAATGGAGCCCTATGGGAAATGAAATAGTGGTGTGAGACGTGCAGTCTCCGGTTATTGTGGGGAGAAGCGACAGGGGCCGTACATAAGACAGGATCAAATGGACGACAGTAGAGAAGGTCCTATGCCCTACCATGGGCGAAGAGGAAAAAGTAAGTATAGTAATGTATACATATGATGACATGATTTCCAATTCTCACCAAATACTGCTGAAAAGAAAAAGTATTAGATAGAAACTAGTTATGAATATGTTAAAATATATTACTCTGCTATTAAAGATTAACTACACTGCATTGTACCAAGGGCGGATAAGAAACGTGCATCTCTCTAATAAATGTTGACGAATAGCGCGTACAGAATTAATAATTTGGCAAATTAATCATTCAGAGTTCACAGGCAACTGATTTCTTATACATAAAATGTACGATGTATGTAACCTTAGATGATTTATAATACTTAACATATGCAAAATTATCTTGAATTAAAAACATTTCTCAGTATTTTAGTTGTGTTTGTTAGTTAAATATATATACATTTTGGAATCACAAATACTTTAACAATTTTAAACACAATCGCTCGTTTTGTAGAAAATTTCATTGTACAAATAAAGAATTTTGATTTGTATTCCCGAGATAATAGAAGTTAGGATAACTGAAATTGAGACATCGCGAGATTTCGTGTGAATACGCGAGCGTTCATATAGTCTGAATCAGTTGCTTTTCTTTCTTCATATATAAGTTACTATTTTTTGCATTGCGCGAACAACGTGTGCAGGTTTAATAAAAAGGAAGACATGAACCCCTCGCTAGAATTGAAGTATCCCTTATTGGAGTTAAAAAAAATCCGCAGTTACCTCCCCTGGCTGAAAATCCTGGATCCGTCAATGGTATATATGAGTTAACATATTTTGTTTTGTTATTATTTAAAGGTAAATACACGCATGTCAAAATAAACAATTTCATTCATAATTTCTTACTAGTAGCCAACACTTATTTGTTTACAAATGTTGATGTCATATCAACCAACCCCCACACTTGTAATATTTATGATAAGTTATCAGAGAGTGAAAGTGATCTGTAACATTATAATATCTCGAGTTTTATGTACTTATATACGTATGTTGTTATGCTCAAAATGACGTGCTTGTCGACTTAAAATATTTAACGGGAGTTTACTTGGAATAAATAAAGGTTACTGAGTCACTGTACGAAAGCGCTATTTCGGGTCATTTTATAAATGCATACGTATTCGTAAACGTTCTGTCTCGTTTATTATGTTGGATAAGTTTGTTGTCAAATACATTTAAAAATAAAAATAATATAAACAAACGGGATTAAAGATATAGTAAAATAGACACCATTGAGTGATCACCGGTTATGAGAGCATGTAGAGGTGACTTATCGCTAATATAGGTTTAACCGCACCATCAAAACAAAGTGACGCAACTCTATTTGACCATTGCCACAATATATTCTTGTTTTAGTTTTCATAAGTAACCTTATGTATATTGTAAAGGTTTGTTAGTTAGGGTATAGGTGATACATTCTTTCTTTCAAACAGACAATGAGGTCCTCCGTCTCCGAATGGTCTATGGCGCCGTAACCTCTCAATGTTGCGGCCGTGGGTTCGAGTCTAGCTCGGTTCAAACACTTCACGTGAGACAGTTTGTCAGTTACTTGCAGAAGGACAGCAGAGGTTTTACTAAAATTCCTGTATATATGCATCTCTGAGATCTTTAGCTTCTACCAAAAAACAAGCTACCACTCGTAAGTATAATGTATTGAAAATGGGGATATATACAACCATTCAAAAATCAAATAATAATAGCAAAATAAACACGAGTCCACAGGACCAAGCGCCTTAGTTTATCGAGTTATTGACGGTTTGGCAACGGTACTTTGAATGGTTTTAACATTAATAATTGCATAATAAAAAGAAATTATTAAAAGAATTATGCAAATGTCAGGGTTTTTTGGCAGCGACTTTCCTACATTTTTATCATTCGGAACTTATAAAAAATAAATTAGATATATAAACGTTATGCCAAAATTAAGCTCCAATGACCGCAATAAATGTTACGTGCAGACATAATTGAGTCAACACACTTTAATTTGCTCAAGAATTACTTTCTACCCACGTGCACGGAGTAAACTACCGGTGGCCGATCACGGAGCGGCCCGACTACCGAATGCGTTTACCAGAATCCAGATATGTCTTGCACCACTATTACATTTCCTATAGGACTCCATTGTAACATGAATGTCCAAAAAACAGTGAAAAAATAAACGCTGCAGCATGTGTTTGGGTTCTAATTCTTCACTAGTTCAAGATCTGCAATTACAATGAAAAAAAACTCATATCAAAGCTAGTTTTTTTAATTCAATGGTTTTGTGATACCTCAACTATTCGCCCACGATATGGTTCGATCTGTCAATTCTAAAATGACACAGACTTGCCTAAAAATCTGTTATCAACATCAAATTTTCAGTGGTGATATTTAAAATATTGGCTATTTAACACATGCTCAGTAAAAAATAAATAACTACAATCTAAAGTCCTGGGACCCCGCCCCCCCCCCCCCCCCCCCTCTCCCCTTGTACCTCCATCTGTAGGTCCGGAGTATCCAACGGAGATAATAGTGATGTGAGTCACGGAGAAGACTATTTTTTAATTCAACATTCAACATATTATGTAATTTAACTCAAACGAACATATATCATGAAAACATACATTTTGATTACAAAAAAAATGATATTGTGGAGGAAAACTTAACATAACATAAACATAAAATATAAAATTTCAATTTCAGAATGCCACGGTAATGACACGCAAATAATTCAAGCTATTAGTCCGGAGTTTACAAGGAAGATAATAGTGGTGTGAGTCCTACACACCTATTATCTTCCTGGAATACTCCGGACCCACAATAATCTTCCTTGGTTACTCTGGACTCACAATTATCTTCCTTGAATACTCCGGACCCACAATTATCTTCCTTGACTACTCCGGACTCAGGATCCACAATATCTTCTTTGAATACTCCGGACCGACAATAATCTTCCTGGAATACTCCGGACCCACAATTATCTTCCTTGAATACTCCGGACCCAAAATTATTTTCCTTGAATACTCCGGACTCCGGACCCACAATATTCTTCCTTGAATTCTTCGGACCCACAAGTATTTTCCTTGAATACTCCGGACCCAAAATAATCTTCATTGAATACCCCGGACCCACAATTATCTTCATTGAATACTCCGGACCCACAATTATCTTCCATGAATACTCTAGAACTACAGATGAAGGAGATAGAAGTAAAACTTTAGTTATCTTTTTCTTCTTTTTTTTTCAGGGATTTATATTCAGCAGGGATTTATTTTCCCTATATTGTGTTAAATGGTCAATATTTTAGAAATCACCACTAAAAACTTGATGCTGATACCAGATTTTCTGTGTCATTTTAAAATTGATTATTCGAATAAATTACTCTGGAAATTAATCACAGAATTACAAAAATGGTCATGGTATGATTTTTTTCTTTATAATTACAGATTTTGGACCAGTGAAGAATTAGAGCCCATACACATGCTGCAGATTGTTTTCACCAGGCGTGCATTAATTCTTTGGTAGGACACACCAAATACTGAACATTGTGACTTTTGTTATCAGGTGGTGTTGCCAAATCTTACCTCATCGTCAGGTGGATCAATAATATTTAAACAAAAGTGACCGAAAGGTTGTTCTTGACCCTTCGAAAATTTTGTTTCAGTTGAATATATATTTTTGGAATGTATTCATGAAGTTTTTCCAAGTGTAACGTACGTTCCTTTCGCGTCTCAGTGTAAGCCTACATATAGGCCTATGTGCTGACCGGAACAGCTCACTTGCACATGTAAAATAAGCATTTCGTGTCAAGCAGATGTGCGCAGGGGTAGGCTAATTGTATAGAATTTCGTAATTCAATGGGCCTTATGTTAGGTCTTATGTCGTAAATTAAATCCCAACTACGCAAATTTTGTTTTTAACGCCACACCTACTCAATATTTTGACGCTATTGAAAATACAGGTTAGTATAATATGTAAAGTGTCTACATAAGTCAAGACCTCCTGCCAGAACTTACGGACTTGTAATACCAACCAATGATAAAACTGTTGTCAGTTTGCTCAAATAACTATAAAATATATCTGATTCCTCAATTGATTTGCTGTTTGCACATCCAGCCATGCAAAAATCCATCCATATACAAACATTTTAGGCCACAACTAGATCTACTTAATTCCTATATTTATATTTCATCCAAATTTGTTCCAAAATAAGGGCGGGTGCAATTTCATTTTTTTTATTTTATATATTTCTGGTATTCAGTAAAATCGGAAGTGTGCCTATCAAGCTACTGATATATTAGTCATCATTAAAGATTAGTCTAAATATTTTTTTATGACAATGAAATATGTCGACGGGGCGGGTAAAAAAGGGGGGTGGGGGGGATGGGGGGTGGGGGGGGGGTTGGGGGTGGGGGGTGGGGGCGGGCGGAGACGATAATCTGGTAATTCATTTATCACGGTCCAAGTCATTGATTTTACAGATCTGTTTGTATTAGCCAAGCTAGATCTATGGAGGCTAGAGCTACAAGGCTTTTTTTTTTAAAAAGAAATCATTATTTTACACAAAAGTAATTTAAATCTATAAAGTTCTGCTGTTTTCTTTTCATTTTATTTGTGCATCATATTCCAGAAATCGCAAAAAAATGAAGATATTGAAAATTGTCCACGCCCAGATTTATCAATGATAGACGAGCACGCCGGCCGGCCGGCATTATTCGTCTATCACCTCGTGTTAAGATAACTGCAAAAAACAAAAAGAAGCAATAAAAATATTAAATAGTTAAACGATCCAACCAAATATATCAATGTAAAAATAATATTTAAAATTGATGTATCTTTTGGTCTAATACAATAAGACTTCTCATACCACCTCGTACGAGACATAGTATGAGGTGATCTAGTGATATATTTAGAAGCTGTTCTTTTTTACAAAGCGGCTATTTATTAAATATACTAATGCACTAGGATTTAACCTAAATATTTTAATATTTTATTTAAATGTTGAATAATACCAATATTAATATTCATACGTAAAGTAAATATATATTTATTTAAATTTAATGATTGCAATTTAGTGAAAACTCATACGTTTATCTTGTATATGCTTTGCCTGTTTGCTTATTAGAACAGCAAAATAACTGTTTCTAGTCACCCCATCCATTGGCGCCACACGTTTTCATTGGTCATATCGAACTTGACAACTGCAACAGTCAGTCGGAACCGACTGTGTAGTGAGCATAGCTGAGAATAAATACCAGAGGATCACTATCCTAAAATCTACCATAAAACGGTTTTGATAGAATTTAAATCATACAAATACTTGGATATATTGTTCAGAAAATATGAAGTATAATTTAATGCGTGATGGAATGTGTTTGTTGCTGTTTTGTGTGTTTGGGAGTTTATTCATAACAAGCAATGGTAAGTTAGTTATTTTATATTTAATAGGGAACAGCGACTAATATAACATTTAGGCATCTCATTAACTCGTAGGTTTTTTAAAACAAAAATGATCGGTTGTATAATAGATTCTACATAAACATTTAAAATTTCAATATGTGAGACACGGGACACATGTCGGATTCAAAATGCGAATTGTCTTTTTACGGATTATCATATTGAAAGTTGATGTAATGATGCACCTAATCTTAAAAGTTTCAACTTCGTTTGTTTTATCTTGATACTCTCTGATAATTTGTTGATACAAGTCGTTATTTGACACATAACATTATTTGCCCTCTGCCTCACGCACTCGGAACAGTTTTATGTCGGCCTGTACCGGTTATTAAAGTCTGTTTCACGATTCTTATTTAAAACGACAACGTTTATAATTTTAGCTGAAACAAAACCTGAAACAAAACCTGATGTTGAGGATTGTCGCATTGGCCATATGGTTTGTCGAACGACTAAGAAATGTGTACCATTAAGTTGGAAATGCGATGGTGATAACGACTGTGGTCAAAACGATACAACAGACGAAGAACATTGTCGTAAGTATCCGTATTAGTGTTTAATACTAAGTCGTGCTCGGCACAAGCCGCCGGTACATCAAATACTTTATGTCATGTTCGAAACATAACATATTTATGTATATCTTTTTATTAAATGAAAATGTAGATTAATAAAGGTCAAGTATTTTTTTTTCCATCGATTGTCAATATTTTTTTTCTTTGGGGGTGTGGCTCAAACGTAAGCTATGTATTAAAACGGACTATAGATTCCGTTGCGTGTTGTAGTTTGTGTATTCAGTTCAATGAAATACACGTTTGAGCTTTCTGATTGGTGGAAATCCGATGGTCTGACTTTTCAGCCAATCGCGATAAAGGTGCATGACCTGCTAGGAGTGTTAGTAAAATTAACTATAGAAACTGAATATTTTAAATTTTTAAGGTTATCTGCCAAATATCTATTCATTCAGACTTGTGTATAAACCTTTTTCGTATTTTTTTGTAAATCGTTTCATACTATAATTGATTTGAATATGCAACATTCCTAGTTATTGCTATTAAATGCCATTGTTAATTGTTGATATGTGGTTGGTTTGAATTTCCAATATGTGGTGTCTGTATTGCATCACCTATCACACAGCAAGTTAATACTAGTGTAGCATGACGCTTTTTGTAATCCATTCCTTTTTATTGGGTGACATTGCTATCGGTGTTTTCTCCAGCTCCAATTTTTTGGGAGTCATTGATGACCCCACTGACTAAAAATCTGGGGGTCATCAGTTGACTTAACCCTTTACTTCATATTGACACTTTTAAACACCTCTAATATAGAAGGCATTTGAAAATAGTGTAGAATCAGTTCTGATTGCTCGTTACCAGCAATCAGAATAAATAGGTAAAATGTATCTATTCATGGAAAATGACTAGGTGTGGCTTTTGAGTTTGGAAGAGTCCAGTTAAAATGCATATGGAGTAAAAGAGTTAATCAACTTGAATAAATGGTGATAAAAAATGCATTATTTACTAAAACAGTTCTACTTTTTGTTTCACACAAATTACTCGATCAAAGCTGCAATTTAAGTTAATAAGTTCAAAACAATTTGACTTCAAACGAATGTTTCACTCCGGGCACAGTTACAACTAGAAACTAGTTGTTTTTATGATCGTGGCCAGGGGGCCATGAATTTTTCAAATGTCATGGACTCTGCTTGATCACCATGGCCCCAACTATTTGTAATGAAAAACACAAATTATTTCAACATCTAATATTTCAGCTGAGCTTCATGTTTACAATTACTAAGCATTATACTCTTTGGAAAACAAAACTTTGTTGTTGTTTTCTTTTTCCCAAAACCATTTCTCTTATGGCTCATAACTACTCATTTTAGAGTAATGTTACCTTAATATTAAAACATTTTAATGTAACTTGGAAAAAGAGTTATATTTCTGAAATTAAATAATCAAATTCAAAATGAATATAATTTTCTACAGGTTTTTCTTTTTTCCATAACCTTTTAAACGTCTGTTAAAGAAACATAAACGGCGCCGGGAATAACTTCGTATAAACATGGACCAGCTTATGTTTAAACTGATATTGAAATGTCACGCATGCAGGTCTCAATACCTTATAGAAAACAAAATAAAAAGGTTTTCAGATAGAGTATCGTCGGTACATTTCAAACAACTTTCTTGAAAAGTCTCACGATTTCCACATTTCATCTTTATATACAAACAACATAAAACTGGGTATCGGTGCTGTTGTTGCAGCATACGTTTGTTTTCACAGATGTTGTCTTCAAACTACAATATTGTTTCACGGAAAATTATGTGTCGTCATTAACGTCTATACGATTGCATCAATATAGTATTAATAACCAATTAAAGCGTTATGCAACTTAGTAGAACCGGGTGACTGGGGTTTCCTGCAATCAGACCATGTGATCTGCCAAAACAGCTAGCTTGATAAAAATAACTCTGAAACCAGCTTGCCGAAACAAATATGCGTAATTTTAATTTCTGTATTTTTAAGGGTGCATCAAAGTTGACACACTTAACAAACTTGATTGCTTCAAATGAGATTTAATTGCGTCAAAAACGCAAGAAGCACACTCTGGAGAAAACACTGTTGCTATTGTTGATGACATGGCCGTCCTGGGCAATAACTTCTGTTTCCATTTACACCCCAGCTTAAAAAGTCTTAAAAGCAAATAGTCTAATTTTTCATGCTACATTTGATTGGGTTTCTGACCATGTTTTGTTCAGCAGTTTACAATCAACTGACATTCTCTCAGAAAATACAAATGTCATGGCTTAGTATTTTACATGTAGCACATAATCATGTGGTCCTCTACCAAGATTTTTCAAATGACCTATGGTCATATTTGGGCCAAAGATTTATAAACTGCGTAGGCTTCCACAGGAGAGCATTCATTCTTCACTGAAACGACAAAGGCCAGTGCTTAGATACTTGGAGTATATTGGTATATTTAATATAATATTTTGCGATAGAAAACAAAAATTAGTTTCAGGGGATTTGATATTTAACATTGAATTGTTTTACAGCTCCAAAGACGTGTGCTGATCAAGAGTTCAAATGTGGAGATGGAAGCTGTGTCCCTGGACGTTGGCAGTGTGATGGAGAAAATGATTGTGATGATCATTTAGATGAAGACTCGGCTAAATGTTGTGAGTTTAGATACTGACCTGATACAAAAATAAAACTGTTGAAATAGTAAATTCAGTAAATTTTATTGTGAATCATTAAGTCAAATGTAAAGTTAAAACCTAATAAATATTTCTTGAAACTGTTTCAGCTAACTTCTTAAATTTTAGATCTATGTGTTGTATTGCTATTACTTTTTATTTTTTAAAAAAATATCAACTGTTCTTTATTGCTTCACATTTCACTTCAGTAACAGTAGAGCCATCATGTGGACTAAATGAGTTTTCTTGTGGAGATGGGCAGTGTATCCAGGACTCTTGGAAATGTGATGGTGCTGTAGATTGCGACACTGGAGCAGATGAAAAAAATTGCAGTATGTACATCAGTTTAAACCTATTTCAAGTATACTTAGTATGTTGCAGGGCTGGGTTCTGTTAAAGTGAGCTTTTGCATTGTTTTCTATTTGAATTCAGCATCATGTATAGGCATTTCAAAAAATATATATATACACAAAATTGATATTGTTATATAAAAAGCATTACTGTTGTGTTAAAATACAGACACAGTATAAATATCTTGCAATTAATTTGTACTAGCCTTGTTGGATTTTTAAAAACATTGATGACATTAAAAAAATCGCTTCAATTTCACGGGAACAACGGAACAAATTAAAAAACATTACTTGCATTTACCTGATTATTTTATTTGGTCGTTTAAAAGAATAGTAATAATTACAGGTGTGGCCTGCGGAGAAGATTTTTTTACCTGTAAACACCAAACTCAGTGTATCTCCAAGTCCTGGCAATGCGATGGGGATGCAGATTGTATTGATGAGTCTGATGAGAAAGATTGTGAAAGCAAGGAATGCAAAGAGGGTGAATTCCGTTGTCAAGATTCAACCAGGTGCATAGATGTGAAATGGAAGTGTGATGGAGAATTTGACTGCTCTGACCACAGTGATGAAATCGACTGTTCTCACAATCCCACCGATATTGACTTGTGTTCTGCAACAGATTTCAAATGTGTTGATTCTGGGGACTGCATACATTTGTCTTGGAAGTGTGACGGGGACCCAGATTGTACCGATGGATCGGATGAAGGCGACAACTGTAAGTTTAATTAAATTAAATGAATAAAATTGATTTGCAGCAAACTGAAATAAAAGATTTTAATTCATGTACATAATGAACTTGACAAACAAAAATATATTGTTTACATTAACAAAGGGATATGAAAAATAAAATGCAATCCTGGATTTGTACTGTCGATGGGTTACTTTAATAAATGTTTGAATGTGCCATGTATGTGTAATTATTATTATGGACAAGATTATTGATGTATATAGATTTAATTAAAATACGTGAAAGGTGTTAATTTCCCAAGTTTTGACATAGTTCCTTAATTTTTTTAGTAATGGAGAAGTTTTTAAAAACATGGAATTCATAATACCATGATTGTTCTTGTAGGTACTTACACATGCCGAGAAGACCAGTTTAAGTGCAACAACAATTACTGTATCTCTAAAGCCTTACAATGTGACCATAGTCCAGATTGTCTGGATGGCTCAGATGAACTTAATTGCAGTAAGTATCAATGAATATTTTTTTAGGTACATTCTATAGTTTGTTGTTCATGGTTGCTTGTAAAGTTCACACTGTTTAAAGGAAAGAAAGTTGAAAAGTTGTTTTGTGCTTTTTTAACTTTTGTGAATTTTTTATATTAAATCTAATATGTAATGGATGTATATGTTTAGGCTGTCTAGGTAATGGTTACTCTGGATTTAAGATATTTAAGTAGGCACAGAGTAAACCCTTGTGTTTTTTTTAATCTAGTGTTTCTTTTAACAGATATTACCAAATCGTGTGCAGATCGTGGTGAATTTGATTGCTATAATGACGGGACATACTGCATAGCAAATGATAAAGTTTGTGATGGAGTCAATGACTGTCAACATAGAGAAGATGAAGAGGCGTTTATTTGTAAACGTAAGTATTGTTTAATAATTTTGCATTCTTAGTTTTTTTTCAAACCCTAATTTGTATAACTACCCAGTTTTTGGTCTTTTGTCTAGGTTACTACTACTGTTACTCTCATCCGATCATTGACTTGTAATTGTAATCTACATTATCAAAATCATCTGAACTAAATTCTAACCCTAGAACAACTATGTAAACATCACAAACCCTCATTTATATTAAAACATTCTGCACTTTAACGCTGCTTCTATCCACAACATTTTGCTTTTTTATGGTTTTTCATTAATGCCTAATCCAGCTCATATTCATGTTTAATATCATATAAAAGGCACTCTTTTTTTTTCTTTTTTTTTTTCTCTCTCCAACATTTCATTATGTTCAAACTCATTTCATCTTCACTAGTAGAATGTTTTGTAAAATTTTAATACAAGAGAATGTAAGAAATTCATTTATTCCATTCTAGCGGGATCAGAGAAACCTGGTATGACTCCTTGTAAACCCTTTATTTCCTTTATACATTCAGTATTGTGCTGTTATTAAGCTGCATGTGTATTCCTGAAACATTGCACAATCATTTTCAAATACCTCCAATGATGCACATGTTCGTTAATATGCTTGTAATTTTCCTTTTGCCTAAAATGAAACTTATTTTTGCATAAAAAAATTCTTTAACTTTAGATCAAAGTCTAGTTTGTTTGTTTTCGTTATTGATTTCTTTTATTGAAGTTATTGAGCTTACAAATGAGTACCATATATAAAGAGCAGGTTTTCTCAATAAGAAATCGGACAATACAAAATCTTGTAATAGGGAAACAATTGTAAAATAGTAAATGTTAAATCAACATTGTCAAAAAAAAATAAAATTGTTAAAAAAAAAATTTTATCTTTGATTATTGAACATGTTTGTGCAGTTGGACAGTTAGCCGTCTTAAGCAATTTTCAGTCGCTCACAGTTGCCTAAGATGCTGTTTAATAAATCTGTAATGTGTCAGGAGATGACTAATAACTTGCATTAATTTAGTGTAAAGTATTTATATTTAAGAGTGATTTTATTCCTTTTTATATTTTAAGTCGGAAGTTATCCATATTGAAGCTCTGTATATTGTAGTTGTCTTGTGTCCGCATGCTTATTTATCTTTATCCAAACAAGAATTTTTAGTTTCCTATACTATCTCCATGAATGTGCAAATTCTGGTATAATTTACCTGTTTGAACATTAAAGGTGGATTCTACATGATTGAAATCTGCTAGAAGTACAATATTTCTTTTGTCGATTGTTCAGTTCTTTCTTAGTTTTATGTCTGTAACTTGCTTTGTTTTAACGAATGTCTAGAATTTGTAGTGTGCGGAAATCATAACTCTCCTGAGTTAAAATGAAGGATGCTTTATCAGTATAGAAAAGTGCTATTTGTGGGGAGAAACTCTGAAATTATTTTATGAATGATTTGCTTTTTTTTTAAATGCGACGATTCTTACATCAGGATACTATTTTAACAGAAGAAATTAATTCCATAAAAGTATTGATAAAAAGGCAGTACTGTTTTACAATATCACTAGTGTGTGCACTTTTATATTTGCCAGTACTGCAGTCTGGCAAAAGAAAACTGTGATTTTTCTAACATATATATGAGATATTAAAAAAAAAATACCTTGCTAAAAATTTGACCGCATTTTATTTGTAGAAGCTTTTCTTTCACAGACTACTGAAATTGTTTTGTAGAGATTAGTGTCCTGATGGGCAGTGCTTATGACCAGAAATACAGCTTTTTGTTTTTACCGCCACAATCACTCCCATAGTTTTACTGTCACTGTTTATTAATGGCCTTTAAATTATACTTGTATTTAAGTGAGTAGTGTTAGAAGAACAGTTCATTGCAGATTAGTATTAAAATAACATTAACCATAATGATAACTAATCATTACATATTAGATGGTGGTGGGCCTCGTCACATGTTTCTTCTTTTAGTTAAAAATTAGATTTTATTACATAGTGGTATTAATTCATTATTGGATAGGCATGATACTTCGCATGGTAAATTAATTGTCAGCATTTTTGCAATTAGCATGTGGTTTCATTATAAATACATTATAGACGAGGATATCTCTATCTCTCTGGGTTATGATAATTTAATGCACAACTAAGGGATTTAAAGGAACTCTTAAAACTGATGTGTGATGAACTTCAAATTTGGGTCCAGAAACTTGCAATGGCCAATTTGCTGGCAACTGTTATCATATTCTTTTTAAATGATATTTTGAGTGAGCTTTGTTGTTGCAATGTCGCAACCTGCATTTTTTGCAGCTTTGAAATAAAAATGTTCTATCATTTCTATTTTACAGACAAGAATCCATGTGCCCAGAAAAAATGTGGTGAGCATTCGCATTGTGTGAACCAGGTTATGACGCACAACAAAATGGAGGCCGTGTGCACATGTGACAGCGGGTTCGAATTTCACGCAGTTGAACAAGTCTGCAAAGATGTCAATGAGTGCGAGGAGTTTGGTCGCTGCTCACAGATATGTAACAACACCAAAGGAGGTTACAAGTGTCTGTGCCAACCTGGGTATACTCTTGAAAAACATTACTTCTGCAGAGCCAACGGTGAGTACCAGTAAACTGATTTTTACAACTACATATTAAAATTGCAACAAACAGTTTTAAATAACTACAAATGTTTATTTGAACAGTTGTGTTGGTATAGTGATCTTGATAAGTCTATTAAATAAATGATCAATTAATTGGTCTTAAATCCCACTTGATTTATTCTGTTTGTCGAGAAGCTCTTTTCAATTCCATTTCTTGATCTATGCAAAATAATGTCTTGTTTTATTTGAAAGGTCTTTCACAATTAATAATAAATACAAAATTTATAGGTGACCATTCGTGGTTGTACTACGCCAACAGACGTGACATCCGTAGACTGCGAACAGACTCGCGGTACATGGAGATCATAGTCCAAGATACGACCAACAGTGTAGCACTGGACATCGACTATGAACAAGGACTGATGTTCTGGACTGATGGCGCAGAGGAAATTATTCAAAGGTTAGAAAGGTTTTCTTTATTTAAACAGGGTCCTCCATGGTTGAGTGGTCTATTAAGGTGCCATCTTAAAATCACTTACCTTTCACTACCAAGGTTGTAGGTTCATATTCTGCTCATTCTTAAACTTTTATGTGAGAAAGTTTTCCAATTACTTACAGAAGAACTGTGGTTCTACTACGATTTATCCTGAGGGCTTCCTCCACCAATAAAATATAACCTGAACTGTGTTGAAACTGTTGTTCAATCCCATTAAAAAAATAAAATTGTTTATTAAACAATACATAGGTTATTTTGATAGATAATTTAAAAGTGTATTTAATTTACTTATCTAGACCTAGTTATTACATCAATTGATTACTTCTTATTATAAAAAAGAGAATTTGATGAATTATTTTAGCTGGTGTGTGATGATCATATGTCTGTATTTATGTTTCAATATTATTTCAGTGCAAAGATTAACGGCCAGGCTGTTCTTGCAACAGACATCAAAACTGTTGTCCAAAGTGATGGCATTCAAGCTTTTGCTGCTGATGGAATAGCAGTTGACTGGTTGTACAAGAACATCTACTGGACCGATACTGGCTCAGACAAGATCAAGGTTTCCGACTATGAGGGCAAAAACGTGAAGACTCTGATTGATACGCAGATGGACGATCCAAGGGCCATATGTCTTGATCCAGAAAGTGGGTACATGTACTGGTCAGATTGGGGAAAAGTACCAAAGATTGAGAGAAGTAGTATGGATGGGACCAAGCGGGAGACAATTGTCCGGCAATCTGATGGACTTGAATGGCCAAATGGGTTAACTATTGGTAGGAAATATGTTTTTACTAGTTGAGTTTTTATATCATTGAAATATAACATGTTTTTGTGTTTTTCAGCTCTTTTTTTTAAATAATTTTCAAACTTCTACAAGTAATACTTTGACTACTACTGAAATAGCATGCTTGAAAGTCAAATTTTGTCTATATTGATTTAATATTTCAAACTTTACTTCATATTGTAATTCCACATATTTATATTATATATGTATATTGGTATTTTAGATTATGTTGGTAAACGCATCTACTGGATTGACTCGAAACTTCATAATATTGGATCAGCTAGCCTCGATGGTAGTGACTTCAAGCACATCCTGGTTGACCCAAGAGAGATCCGAAGACCTTTCTCAATCTCTGTATTTGAAGATTCGCTATACTGGACAGATTGGCACACCAATTCCATTCGCTCTGTCAACAAGTTTACTGGACACAATCCGCAGACACTTTCCCTGGGATCTTATTCGGTGATGGATATTGCAGTGTACCATGAAAAGAAACAAGTAACTGGTGTGTATTCTCTCTTAAACTAGAACACAATTTGTTTTTGTTTTTTTTCAAAAATAAGAAAAATTCAAGCAACTATGTTAAGTACAAGATTGCCATTTTTTTGCAACACTTTATAACAGAATGTCGAAATGTTAAGTTTAGTTAGACTAGTTGACATAATGGAGTAGCCAACCAACAAAAATGTTTCTTCCTTTTTTTATTGACATTATAACATGTTTTTGAGCACTTTCCATAACTTTTACCGGGAACTTCTACATTGGTATATGTCTTGAACTTGATTACTAAAATTACTAAACTTCTCTTTGTCCAGATTTTGCTGCCACTGCTACCACTCTGTGTTCACAAAAGAAGTGTGAACACCTGTGTCTGCCTGTTGCGCACAAGAATACAACAGCTGCACATGAAGTGGTCTGTGCTTGCAGGGATGGTTCAGAGTTGAAAAGTGACCAGAAAACATGCACTATTTCAGCGACTACACCAGCTGCACCTACCACACCTGTTAAGAACACAACTGCACAAACACCAAAGTCAACGGAGAAGCCCACAACAGGTATTGTTTTATACATTTTATGATTCCTTATGGGCAGACATTGACACTGCTTTGTTTTTTGTCAGTCCGTCCGTGCATGTACGCCTGCCTGAATGTGTTTCCAGCATATTCAATATTGAGCAATAAAAAAATCTATAGTTTCTAAATTTGTGAATAATGAACAAAAAGACAACGGTTGATATTAAAAGAAATGAAAGCTGCTATTCCTGTAACTTAAGTGAGAGTTTGACCGTTACTTGCAATACAATGAAGGTTCCTTCGATCATGTTTTAATACAAGTATGTATACATAAGGTCTTGTTTAGTTAAAATTATTTTTATGTACCTGAGGTCTTTTTAAGTTAAAATCATTTTTATATATAGTGTTAAAAAGGGGGTTCTTAAAAAACAACAACGAGTTGACATTTCATTGACCAGCCTATTTGATTTCAGTTGCCCCAGAGGAAACTACCCAAAAGGGAGGATACACAGTTGTACCCGAGAACAGGACTGAGTCTAACGTTCCAGGCAACCAAGACAAGCATAACAATGTTGGTGTTATTGCCATCACAGCTGCTGCAGTTGTACTGTTCATTCTTATCGCAGTATTTGTTGTAAGTTTGATGTTTTTTTTATACAGTATATATCCCATCATGTTTCAACTATTGATAGAAATAACACAGTTTCTTGAAAGAAAACAAATATTTAATAGCTTTTGGAGTTATGAACTGAAAAATATTTAATGTCTCTAAAATAATCTTTTAATAATTTTAAATTAATGTTCATTCTTTGAAAACGACAACAGCCTATATATGTATTTTTATATGATGCGTAATAATTAGTAGTTTAAATAAGAATGTAACAATAACATTTAACTAATCCATGTTGATTTTTCCGCAGGTTTCATTCTTGGTATATAGGAGGTACAGTTCAAGAAACAAGAAGAGTATGAATTTTGATAACCCTGTCTATAGAAAAACCACCACAACAGAAGAACAGTGTATGATTTCACAAGATGATGCTTTGTCACCGGTAACTACACAATTTTTTATATTATGTTATTACATAATATGTACTTGTGTCTCAAATCTTCTTGTCATAGACCAACAATGCTCCTTAATATGCAGGTTTCTGAATTGAGCTAAGAAGTTCCATTAACTATTTGTGTGTTGTATTAAATAACGTTATCAAAACATGTAATGATTATTGCAAATACTTCAGTACTTTTGATTTGTTTTGATAATTTATTAAATATCTTTATTTTATTATGTATAATATAATATACATTCATACACCTGCCTGAGGGCAGTTTTATTTACGAATTCAATGCTTAAATTTCAATTATTATGCTCTATTATTTAATATGGAAAAAAATACACAAACTATTATGCATAGACTACAATGCCGATTGACTCTAATTTGACTTTCATAAAATACCTGGATTAATTTGATAGTGCTTCGTAAGCCTTTGTAGGCTAGCTATTGTATAATATTGAATTGTTTTGTGTTGTGTGTGTGTGTATATATATATAGAGAGAGAGAGAGAGAGGGAGAGAGAGGTTGCATTTTAATTAATAAAATATCTATCTATAATTGTTGATTTCAGTGAGTGAATGCTGAAGTGCTTTGATCATGAGTGAGCATGCCTATTTCAGTGTTCATGAGTGAAATTGAATTAATATTTATTTCACTGAAACCAACATTCTATTATTTTATGTTTGAAAACAAATGTAATTTACTGAGAAATGAAAAAATGTATTTATTTTCTTTTCAGCAAACACAGCCATTGACTTTGCATCATGAAAACGTCTGATGAAATGGAGTACAGTTATTATAGTTATTTATTTATTAAAGACAATTTTCAGAAATGTGGTCATAATAGCAAAAATTTCAAATATTGTGTGCCAGATTGAAACATCTTGTACATTGTACATGGGGAAAATATAAAAAGCAAGATCTGAACGATGTTGCCTACAGCTGATTTGATCGCGAATAATGATGACTGATATGGAAAATTGATGTCGCGAGAACATACGGGGGAAAAACGCATGGATGATCACAAGCTTATCAATTGCTTAAGCTGACTTCCAATGATCATGCTCAAATCTTAGAATATCACAGTTAATAGGAAGATGGGGTTGTGATTTGTGTAATGCCACTCCTTAAATATATAAACTATAACCAATAAACTCGCCCTTTTTTAGGCTACAGCGTGTGCTCCTTTCCATTACAACAAAGTTGAAGGATAGCACAGTCTAAAAGAGTCGCGAGAACAGAAGGACATGGTTCTCCGCGAGTTGGTTGTAATTGGGGTACCCAGTAAAGTTAATGATATTCATTGGTTCATTAATAATTATAATACAGATGTGTAGTACATGTGTATTCCGGCAACTGGTATATCCAGAATAAAAATATGTGAAGGGCTAGTTTTATATACATATCATTATACTGCATGGGTGATAACCCCATTTAAAAAGTAGTACCCACGGAGATGGGTAAAACGGACAATTTAGAAATATTGAGATGCAAAAATACATGTTATTTGTATGTAGCTCACATTCCTAGTAAAGTTCATTTCCCTGTGCCAAGAAACATTCATTCATGTCCATGTGATATAGGTTGCACCGACTTGACATTTTAAGGTCATAATGCAAATTAACAAATATATGTATATTTATTATTGGATATGACAGTAAACGGAGAGAAGTGAAAGGGGATGTGAACAGTCATTGTGCTATTCCATTAAAAATGTTTTATAATTATTTAAAGTGCAATCATATTGTTTGTCATTGTGTAAATTTGAATTTAAATGTAGATAAGATAGCGAATAGTTTAAGAACATGAACATTTGATATTGAAAAGTTTTTTTTAGATCTTTATTTTAGATCTTATCTGAATTATTCAACAAGTTTTTGTACAAGTTGCACTGAAATTACATGTTTTACAGATGTTGATCTGTTCTACAGCTTCATTGCATTCTGGTTAAAATTCTACATAATGTTTACATTTTTTTTTTACATTTAACTAATATTCAAGTGCCACATTAAAAAGTTTGTTTAAAGTTGCTTGTATTTAATTATTTTTCATTTATGAATTTAAGAAATACAATTTTCAATAGAAACTGAAAAAAAAATATAGTGGACACTTGTGGCTCTTGCATTGGAAAGGTTTGAGCATTCTATGCCAAATGTTTATGTTCCTGAGCTAAAGCTTTGCTCATAGAGGGATTTCCATTCCCAGTTGTTATTCCTTGCAAATACAGGAACTTGTGTGAATGTTATGTTTAAATGTCTATATCTCCCCTTTTTCTGAGAAAGGTTTATTTTCTATATCTTTGTAATTGTCTGCATTCATACTTGATGTAAAAAAACAATTTCATTTACTATCACTTAATGTTTTAAAGTTTTCAAATAGGTGATCAAATCGTTATATAAATTGTCCAAAATTGCATTTATGTTTTATTTTGTAAATTTGTACGTCTAATTCTATTAAGTTGTGGGATAAAAGTGGTATAATATATGCTAGTGTGACCTGAATGCATTGCTGATATTTTGGTGCTTTAATTATTGCCTGTTCATCTCACATTTTGCATTCCATTAACAAACTTAATGTGTTCGCAATTGTTCCACAATATAAACATAGTTTATGTGACTGCTGAAAAGCAAAATGTTTTTTTACATCTTGATTTTCTAAAATAATGTCTTCACAATTTTGTAAAAAAATAAAAGTGAGAATATTCAAAATTTGACAGCATTAGCAAAGGTCACTTTCTCACTGGTACTTTTTCTGTTTCTTTTCAAAGTTTTATGTTGATTGGTTAAAGTGTTAACGCCATTTCTTGAATCACCGACACTTCGGGGAGGGAAGTAATAGGAGTTCTCAATGAAATATTGATTGAACTGAATAAATGGGTATTTCACAGAAACTGGTGACAGTTGCAGTTTGCGTGTAAATGAAAGGAGGGAAGCTTATTGTGATACGATTTTTGATGTAGACTTCTATTCAAGTTTGTTAAACTGTTGATTGTAGAGTATTATGTATTAAGTGCTTAATTTTTGTTACTGTGTCCCTGCTATTCAAAGAATGGTAGTAGGGCATTAAGTGTTAACCCTGTCTGTGTGTTGTACAAAAAAATGGTTTCCAACTTCTGAAGTGGTCTATGTATTCAATAAATATTTTGTGCGTACTTGTATAATTACAAAATACAGGTAAAGTTAAGTATGTGTCAATGTCAGATTAATTTCACAGTAGCTATGGCCCCTTTTCGACTTAATTTTCTGTGAAAAATTTGTTTCCAATCAATGGTAGTGTCATTCGCATCCGGATACATTTCTAGTATTGTTCAGTTACTTTTCTTTTGTCACATGGTTGTACACAACTTTGAACTCCATAAATCATGCAATTGTTATAGTATTCAATAATAAACATGGAATATTTCGTTTTAAGAATGAATGGATCATGTATTCATACAAACGTGTTCATTTCCTCCTCTTTTATGAATATACTTTAACATAAATTATTTTTATTAGCAGCTTAAAAAACAATTCATTCACCATCTACAGCTTAAAGGATGCAGTTATTTACATGTCAACTAGGTTAGATATGTATTTTCTCTTGAATCTCTCAATTTATTTTCTTAATATTGTATACTGTTTCAAGGCGTCCAATACCTGTTTATTATTTTTCTTTATTCAAAATTTTGTTTGCTACAATATTTTATAAAACAACTTAAGTCTGAATAAGTTTGTATTGCCATGTTTTTTGTTACAGATTGTGTAAATAGAAGAGTGTACATATTGTAAATAGTGATTTTTGATAAACGAACAGTGAACTGCAATGTGATTAGTGCTTTTGTTTTGTGAAGTGGTTACACAAATAGTGTTTTGTATGATAATTTTGATTGTATGTCTTCTATGAAATAATGTAAGGAATATTTCATACTTCAAGTCACCTACTGTTCATGTCCTCATGATAATGTGATGGTGGAGTTTTAGTAACTATAGATAAGAAATTCAGGAGCATTTTTTTTTTTTTTTACAAACAAAATCATCAATACGTCTGAAGAAAATCATGAATATGTAGGCTGGCTTGCAAGATGGATTCTATGTAAAATACGTGCACAAGGCTGGGTAGATGTAGGTTGACTTGCGAGTGGGAATCTATGTAAGTTCCGTGTGCAAGGCGGAATAGATGTTCGTGAGATTCCATTTATGTGCTGATATAATAAAGGGCTTTTATTATATAAAGTTATTCCTCAAAAACTATATTAATAAAAAATTACCATCGGTGGTCTGTATAATAAAATCCAGTTTACACTGCTAGTTAACCATTCTTTCTGTGTACCTGAACACAGAATCTGTAACTTGTACTTGGATATATGTATTTGATATTAACAGGAGCTGTAAGGTTTACTTCCAATTTGTACTTAGTATCTATAATTATCTTCTTTATAATTTATAACTTATATTAATTGGTAAAACCTATTGTAGCAGTTTGTAGTATGTAATCGATAAACTAGAAGCCGTTTCAGCACACATTTGGAGTTGTCCAGATTAATTTATTGATATATGTATATGACTACGAGTGTTTAAATGTGCATATATGATTTTGTAAATGTGTTTATACTGTTGGAAAAAAAAAATTCCGATTTGGAAAAAAAAAATTCCGATTTTAATATAAAATATTAAAACAATTAAAAAACTATTAACTGTCGTTTAGTCTTATATACTTGCCAAATATTATTTTGATTTTTGTTTGAAGTTATGGATTATATACAAGAATTGGGTTAAAATCTGTACACGGTTAACAAACCTGGATAGGTTCCAAATGGAACAATGATTGATATGATCATGCTTGCGTAATTTAAAGACTGTGTTTGAACATGCTTTGTTCTTGATTCGCATAACGATTATCAAATGCCGTTTTTTGGGCGAATTGCGGATATGCCAAAAAATGTTTAGTATTTGAAATCATTGACCACATCCTGGTTTTGAAATAATTTTATGCATTGTGTCCAAGTTATAAGCACGATGACGAGGAAAGCTCAAGACTTACATAGTCCGCTTTTAAGACTTTCGAGATAGAACAAATACTTAGTGTCAATATATAGGACTCATTTTAATTACTTGAGTATACACCAGTGAGTTTGGAACAGGCAACAGGGTTCGTTCATCACCGCTAAACAGCAAACATGTTTAATGCCTGGTACCCTAAAAGTATCGCGTAAATATGTTGGCTAAGGCCATTCTTATAAAAATATTTGTTTGCTGTGCTACGACCCATTATTTTTCATGCGGGTAGGTAGGTAGCTAATTTGTTGTTTTTTTTCCAAATTTTGATTTTGCATAGTCATTTTAAAGAAAAATGGACAGAAATGAAAATAAAAATTAAATGCTTTGAAAGTCTATAAAAATGTTAGGGTAGCTGCAATTTTGGGTAAGTAGGTAGAAGCACAGCAAACATATTTGTCAAGGATGGTTTAACCGAACTGAACGCAGCCCAGTTAATATTGGTGCCGATACATCGATAAAGTTAAGGTTCCAAGTTTGTAAAGAAATCGGCTCCACTTTCTAATTGATTTGATTTATTTGTATGCACGTGGGTACGGTGTAGTTGGGAATAAATTGTAATGGCTTTGTAAAAGGGCTATATTTTGACAAAGAATGACAGACTTCCCGAAAAACATAAACCTGAAAATGTTACTGTAAATGTGCCACATTCTGGTATATTAAGATATTTGACAACTTGCCTTGAGGTGTATTTGGCAACAGCAGTTTATCACGCCACTCATACCGTCCTCTTAAATCGACCCACCTGAAATGTCCTTCATTCACGGTGGGTAATCAACCTTGAATGTTATCTAACAAAATATCTCCAGCCCGGTTGTAGCCTGTAACACGTGATGTACATTAATATGGATATTGTGCAACTTCGCGTAGTACATCATTCGATAGTTATCTAGAATACGACATGAGAGAATAAATATGAAGGATTGGTTTAGGCAGAGGCAGTAGTGTAATTACGTCACTGGTTTAGGAAAAGGAAAATAATGTTTTTTTAACAAGTTTTTAGGCGGTGAGTCCATGATATTTGTTCAGGTGGGGCCCACCAATTTCAAATGAGGGGATAGTAAACATTATTATTTTGGCCGAAAGTTGGCTAGTGTACTAGAACCGGTGCCCCGTCAAATACGTTACGCTTCTTAAAATTGTTAAAGTGCCATCTGTTAAATCCTGATTCCCCAACCCCTCATAAAATTTGCTGAAAGTGTACACCCCACAACCCCCAGCTCCATCCCAACATAAAATCCTAAATCCACTGCTGAATTAGCAATATTTTGGAAGTCCCAAGGGTGGTGGATCCAGACCCGAGTTCCCACTCTAGATCCGAGCCCCCCCCCCCCCCCCCCCCCATGTTTCCTCCACGTGTACCAGCCAGTAAAAAGCACTCCGTAACAACGATTTTGTATGTATAAACTATAAGTAGTTCTAAATCCACATTTCGATGTTGCATCACCAGCTGTTCCACATTATATTAGTCAGCTCATTTTCCTCTCTGCATGATCATATAACATGCTCATGATGAAATAGTTAACACGCAGTCTGCGTGAATGTCATTTAGATAAAATGTCTGCTTGATTTTTGCCTCAGACTTTTGTCAGTCTTCTGTGCAGTCGTCCGTCTGTCTTTTTACCAGTCAGTTTTCTGTGCTGTCGTCCGTTTGTCTTTTTTTACAAGTCTGTTTGTCCTGTGCAGTCGTCCATCTGTCATTTTTTACCAGTGTGCCTGTCTGTCTGCTTGCCTGCCTGCCCGTCAGTGGGGGTTTCAAGTTTGTTAAAAAGGGGGGGGGGGAGGTCCTTTGGGGACCAGTACGGGGACTTTCACTTTGAATAGGAATACTATAGGAAACAAGACTTTCTATTTTGCTCATCTATTTTAGGTAGTATTTCAATCGTCATAATGTCTGGAGCATTGTTTAGCCATGAAAGTTGAGACTGGGGTCCTTAAAATAATATTTAATATCAATAAGGGACCAGCAGGAGTCTAAAAAAATCGTTTATCGGGGACTTCAACTTTTACATAGGAATACAAAGGGAAAACAGTAAATTCTCTTTCTTATCATCTATTTTAGAAGAAATTTTAATCATCTTGAGATCTTGAATGTTGCTAAGTCATTACAGTAGAGACCTGAACTTTAAATGAGGATTTAATATCCACCTGGTACCAGCAGGGACCCAAAAATGAACAATACTGTGAAATAGCGAAGATCTTTTTCTTTAAAAATCTGATAATCCAAATTTGTTCATATTAATATGTATAAATAATCAATGTGAGAAAAAGTATTTAGTTCGTTCGAATAAATGTTCTTGAGTCCAATGGGGCCAAATTAGGGAACTTTGATTGCTATTGAACAGTTTATCCCCTTTTCTCATAAGTTCCTCATCGGCTTAATCCATTCAAAATTTGGAAAAAAATGACAGGATAAAATCAGGGGAGCGACTTGTTTTGCACTGCCTGCCATTCTATTTACTTGTCTATCATACCCTGTGTTCTATAAGCGAAACAACGGTGCAAAAATAACGCAAGTCTCACAATATCATAGTCTTTGTGCATCCACACTAACATTTACAAATATACTAGGCACACTGTCAAACTTTTGTTTTCCAATAAAGTTAAAAGTTTTATAAAACAATGACGGCTACGTGAGTGGTCTGGACAACACATACTGTTGTATGAGCAAAAACAAAATATGGAGAAGAAAATAACATGTCGAGCACCAAGGCCACTGACAGACAGTAGAAAAAATATAAAACACGACTTTGTACTGAAATGACGCCGTGGGTCTGATATCTAGTGCAGCAACTTATTAGAAAAGGTACCAGGTTTCAAGCCTCTGGAATTAATGGAATAATGATGAAGATACTCATTGCATTTTAGCAATTCATTTATCTGGTTATTTATAGTTTTTTTTGTATTGTTATTTTTATATTGTTGTTACATGTTTTGACTGTGTTGTGTTGAATTGTAAATGTGTGTTGTATTTTTGTTATCATTTTGTTGTTTTTGTGTTATGTCGTATTGTTTTTGTGTTGTTTTATGTTGTTATTGTGTTGTAATTGTGTTGTGTTGTATTTTTGTCGTCATTGTGTTGTATTATATTGTAATTGTGTTGTAATTGTGTTGCGTGTTATGTCATATTTTTGTCGTCATTGTATTGTCATTGTATTGTCATTGCGTTATGTCGTATTGTATTGTGTTGTTTTGTAATTCTGTTGTATTGTGTGTTGTGTTATCTATGTGTTGCCATTGTGTTATGTCGTATTGTTATTATATTGTGCTGTGTTGTAATTGTGTTGCTATTGCGTTTAGTTGTGTTGTATGTTGTGTTGTCTTAGTATTGTCTTTGTATTGTCATTGCGTATTGTCATGTCGTATTGTTATTGTGTTGTATTTTTGTCGTCATTGTGTTGTTTTTGCGTTATGACGTATTGTTATTGTATTGTCTTGTAATTGTGTTGTGTTGTGTTGTGTTTTGATTTATTTGTGTTGCCATTACGTTATGTCGTATTGTATTATATTGTTTTGTAATTATGTTGTGTTGTGTGTTGTATTGTCTATGTTTTGTCATTGCGTCATGTCGTATTGTTATTGCGCCGTACCGTTTCACACCGTATTATATTGCATCGAATTGCATCGTATTGTATCGTATCGTATATTGCTTAACAATTGATAAGAAATACCACGGCGATGTCTGCTTGAGCGCTGCTAGACTAAAGTATCACATGATATGATAGTCATCTTATACTTTTTTTTTCTTTTTTTTTAAACTTATTTATTTTACTTCGATTGTGAAACAAGTTCTTACAACTTAGACAAATCACGCTCGAAGTTTTCCTGGGTAGTACCAGTACATAGCATATGCTGAAAAAGTGCCTTGCTCAAGGACACCACACATAGCCGTAGCGGAGGATCGAACCCACGACCCTCCGATCATGGGTTCGGTGCTCTACCACTGAACCACGCGCTCCACATACTGATACACACACCTTATACTGATACCGCGGCGACCAATCCTTTAAATGCTGAGCTCCAAGCGAGGAAGGTTCTTGCACCATTTTTTTAATGTATGATATGACCCGGTTTTGGATCGAGTCTACAACCATCCACATGCGAGGCGAATATTAGACAACTGTTGCAGTATCATGCGTTAAAAACACAAACAAACAAGGAAGTAAGATACAAAATGTATTTTTTTATAGTTTTGCAAAAGATTTTTACATCCTAATGGAATGTGAAACGACATTATTATGTTAGAATTTTGCAGATACAATTACATACAATGAGGAAGCGTATAGATTTGTTTTCGTTACATACGGTTAAACACGCCAATTCAATGAAAATCCCTTCTAACTAACTGTCTGTAGAGTTTTGTCAAAATGTTTATACATGTATTGATATTGAAAATGATGCCGGTGTAGTGGATACGGTGATGGACACTCATACAATAGGTCGCGGGTTCGATCCCAGGATCAACCCGAAGGCCTAGAATAATTAGCACACAGTGCCGGTTCTACCCAGAGCACGGTCCCGAGTGCAATTCAGTTATCAAAAGCTCATAGCTTACTCTGTAATCGAACTAATATGAATTAGTATAGATTATATAAATTTTTTGTATATAAAGTCAGGTGCGTTTCAAACCGTACAAGCACTCACGGACTCACAAACACGCACGTTTAAATCTCAACGCCTTTATGGATGATATTCAAGTGGGGGGTGGGGGGGAGGATGTGCTTGTCTTTGGTGGATGCAATGGTATTTTCAATTAAGATGATGTATTTTACGAGGTTATATGTTTTTAATTTATTGTCATACCCATTGACAAAACTCCAGGTTAGATGTATCAAAGTATACCCTACCAGATACAACACTACCAGATACAACACTGCGTCAAATTCTCATTCTACAATAACAAACGTGTAACACATCGTTAACAAAAGTATGCTTTGTATGTTGCAATAATGTGAGTAGTATTTACTTATTGCTGCGTGTTTATTGATAAAACATACGTTATCTGTTTATCTTGCACAATGATCAACAGTCCTAACTACAATATATGTGTAAATTCAGGAATGACTCGTCTCCTGGACGAACCACTCTGGTTTAAGTCTCAATAGTTTTAATTATCTTTTCTAAACAGAAGTGTTGATTAAGACAATGGTTAGGTATAATTTGGATTACTTTAAAAATATTTCAAAAGTAGCACACAAACAATCATACATACAATACTATTAAATGATTAAAATGGAAGCAAAATGCTTATTGAGTTTTCTTCTGTCTTTTTATTTACATAGGGTGCGGACTGATATATAAAACTGTATTTAATACTGTATTTAAGCATACAGAAAGTTAACATTATACACTTAGGAACTTTGAAAACGCAACCCGTACACACAGGTAATTTTAGTGCAGAAAATATCATCCGATTTCAAAGAAAGTTTGTATACGTTAAGAGTGCCATCTCAGTACTGTCAAACTTTCATGTTTTTGACGAGATTTTTTTATTCATTTTTTTTGCGAAATTCAAAATTCACAGGCGTCAGTAACAAGGGTATGTATCCAGGCGAATGATACATACACCTGTTATTGACGCATGTGAACTTTCACTTTTGGGGGTAGCATAAAAAAAAGGAAAAGAAAATGCATAAAAAATTGAAGACTCTGTCGTCAAATTTTAAAAATAGTAGACAGAGATGGCACTTTTAACGTATATCTTTGAAACCGGATGACATTTTCTGCACTAAAATGACCCGTGTTGCGTTTTCAAGGTCCTTAAGTGTATATTGTTAACTTTCTGTATGCTTAAATACAGCTTAAATAAAATTTTGGTAATCACTTGCATTGTTATGTTATCTTTTTCTATTTATTTATGCTTAAATAACTGTTTTCTGTTATCAGCAACATGTTGCTGTTGTTTTTTATTGGACAACCATATACACCCATTTACAGACGGAAGTTACGAAAAATTACCACTTAGTACAATTGATTAGAATTATATATCTACGTTATGCAAATATGAATTGAGATACCAAAAATATAATCAGTGCCGAGTCTCGCCAATGTTTACTTAAACTAAATAGATACTTCAAAACTGAAAGGATGACTGTTTACATATGTAGGTGTTGCTTGGCTCGGTACATCTTTGTATACTTTGAAGGTAGTATATCAGGAAAATCTCTATCATTGTCTAAAAATAGAATTACCATTTTTTAAATGGATAAAAAGCATCTCATTATCATTAATAAATCAAATACGATTGATTTTGTATTCTAAATCTACCAAAACATGACAAAACGATATTTTAATCGGAGTGGCAAAATAATAATAATAATAATAATAATAATAATAATAATAATAATAATAATAATAAATAATAATAATAATAATAATAATAATAATAATTATAATAATAAATAATAATAATAATAATAATAATAGATCATTATAATAATTATAATAATAATAATAATAATAATAAATATTGATAATAATGATAATAATAATAATAATAATAAAAAAAAAATAAAAAAATAATAATAATAATAATAATAATAATAAATAATTATAGTAATAATAATAATAATAATAAATAATGATAATAATGATAATAATAATAATAATAATAACAAAATAATTATAGAAATGATAATAATAATAATAAAAATAATAAATATAATAATAATAATAATAATAATAATAATAATTATAATGATAATAATTATAATTATAATAATAAGAAGAAGAAGAAGAAGAAGAAGAAGAAGAAGAAGAAGAAGAATGATAATGATAATGATAATGATAATGATAAAAACGATAACAATAATAATAATAATGATATATGATATCATTTTTTTTATAATAAACATAATAATTATGTAAATTATGATATGAAGATTTCTATAATTATGGTTGATACGTTCATCGGTGTAAGTATTGATTTGGTGTATTGTGGTCGGCGGGGCGTTTATAGTTTCCTGTGTGCGTTAACTTGGGCGTACTCGTGTATGTCAAGTTCGCATGTATATAGTATTTGCATTCAACGTTATCTGTGTAATGAATCATAGGCGTAGGAGCCGAGGGAGGAGTGGTGCAGCATACATCATACACTCTCTCCTCAGGTTGCCCCCCCCCCCCCCCCCACTACCCCTAATTGAAACACTCCTACGTTCATGTAAATGCTATGTAATGCTAGATAATGTCTTGTTTTTTTAACATTTTATTTCCATAGAATGATGTCGACCCATAGTCAGGATTCACCGGGATTAGCCGGGGTTCACTTTAGCCCGGCCTCTTTGTCTCAGGCACCGTCTCAAGTTCGCTGACCTCGCACTTCTAGGGTAATGATTGAGCCCAGCTCGGTTTTAATACTTTATGTGAAATAGTTATCCCTACTCTACGGTTTTTAACTACACTGTAGTCTTGAACCACATTGCATTTTTGATCCCCACTCTACAGTTTTGAACTCCACTGTAGTCTTGAACCACATTGTATTTGTGGCTTCTTAGTTCGATTCGTGGCGTTCGAGTTATACATAATACATATCTCGAACGTCACGTCAAGTCTAAGCAAGCATGCAAGATTAATGCATACTATAATACGCTGAAATAGCTATATAAATACATAATTGATGTATTAATTGAAAGAAATCACACACACTAGGGCCACAGCGGATCAACACGGTCTAGTAGAAAGGCGATCCGCGGAAATTATGGATTCGAACCCCGACCGAATTTTATCAATATTTAAGAAACATACAAGAAGATTTATCACTTGGCAACCAGCAATGTGGTAGCGCCGATAAACTTTTTTTTCTCTTCTGAATGATGTTTAACGCCATTTTTCACACTTAGCTTGCTCTATATGGAATCTCCAGTTTTATTGGCGAGAGGCAGTACATCCCAGTATGAATATGAGCAGAGCAACCGCTCTTTCTCAAGTACATGTATTTGGCAAACTTTCTCACTTAAAGTTTTTAGGACCTAGCTGGGCTCGAACCCACAACCTCAATGGCCGTCAGACGACAGCGTTATAGATCACCCGGTGACGGAGGACATTATCCTTAGCAGGCACATACGTGATATGACCGAAATCACACACAATTGCATTGAGTGCACGTCCTCAGTGGCGAGATATCGTCGGACCACTCAGAATACTATCTCAAGCAGACGACACAATTATTGAAAGCTCATACAATGCAAATACCTCGTGCAATATTGCAGCGTATTTACAACGATAGTCTTAAAAAAAACTATTCAACATTGTAGCTAAATGAAATTAATATCTATAGAGCAAGATTAAACCGGTATGCCAACAATGTTATTTTAAAGTGTCGGTTGGGAACGGCCTGTACAGGTACGCATACGTATACAAACATCGTACGATATAGGTGTGTTTACATGGTACGAGGTATTGGTTACTCATACTGTTTACCTTTACCTTTGTAAACCTCCCATCATATACAAAGTATTCAGTACTTCCTGTATTACATAGTGAAATTATTCGTAAGATATTTTGAAATTCTGAAAACTTTTTTTTCTCAAGTTTAATATCTCGAAGGTGTTAAGTAAAAAGTTATTTTTTTACCTTTTAACACGCTGTTTCCTTGCATGGTAAACCACATATTGAAAACTCATCGGTGATTTTCTTCAAATTGTTCACGTCTGTCTGTCTGTCTGTCTGTCTGTCTGTCTGTCTGTCTGTCTGTCTGTCTGTCTGTTATGCGATATTTAATGTCGCTTTCAGCATAACTTTCGTCTCCTGACAAAGTTTAAAGGGACATACGGCATTTTTCACTGAAAATGATTTCTGAAAGTCACACCTTCCTATCATGATTCAGACACAAGGATTGACACCTTCCAACCATGATTCAGACACAAGGATTGACACCCTCCAACCATGATTCAGACACAAGGATTGATACCCTTCAACCATGATTCAGACACAAGGATTGACAAGATTCAGACACAAGGATTGACATTCTCCAACCATGATTCAGACACAAGGATTGACACCTTCCTATTATGATTCAGACACAAGGATTGACACCTTCCTATCATGGTTCAGACACAATGATTGACACTTTCATATCATGGTTCAGACACAAGGATTGGCACATTCTTATCATATCATGATTCAGACACAAGGATTGACACCCTTCAACCATGATTCAGACACAGTGATTGACACCCTCCAACCATGATTCAGACACAAGGATTGACACCTTACTATCATGATTCAGACACAAGGATTGACACCTTCCAACCATGATTCAGACACAAGGATTGACACCTTCCTTTCATGATTCAGACATAAGGATTGACACCTTCCTATCATGATTCAGACACAAGGATTGACACCTTCCTTTCATGATTCAGACACAAGGATTGACACCTTCCTTTCATGATTCAGACACAAGGATTGACACCCTCCTATCATGGTTCAGACGCATGGTTTACACCCTCCAACCATGATTCAGACACAAGGCTTGACACCCTCTAACCAAGATTCAGACACAAGGATTGACACCTTGCTATCAGGATTCAGACACAAGGATTGACACCTTCTTAGCATGATTCAGATACAAGGATTGACACCCTCCAACCATGATTCAGACACAAGGATTGACACCTTCCTTTCATGATTCAGACACAAGGATTGACACCCTCCTATCATGGTTCAGACACAAGGATTGACACCCTCCAACCATGACTCAGACACAAGGATTGACACCCTCTAAACATGGTTCAGACACAAAGATTGACACCTTCCTATCATGATTCAGACACAAGGATTGATACCCTCCAACCATGATTCAGAAACAAGGATTGACACCTTCCTATCATGATTCAGACACAAGGATTGACACCTTCCTATCATGGTTCAGACACAAGGATTGACAACTTCCTATCATGATTCAGACACAAGGGTTGACACCCTCCAACCATGATTCATACACAAGGATTGACACCTTCCTATCATGATTTAGAAACAAGGATTGACACCTTCCTATCATGATTCAGACACAAGGATTGACACCTTCCTTTCATGATTCAGACACAAGGATTGACACCTTCCAACCATGATTCAGACACAAGGATTGATACCTTCCTTTCATGATTCAGACACAAGGATTGACACCCTCAAACCATGATTCAGACACAAGGATTGACACCCTCCAACCATAATTCAGACACAAAGATTGCCACCTTCCTATCATGATTCAGACACATAGAATGGCGCCCCTTCCAGCATGATACAGATACAAGGAATGACACTCTCCTATCATGATTCAGACATATGGAATAACGTCCCTTCTAGCATGATTCAGACACAAGGAATGACGTCCCTTCTGCATTTAGAGTGGACAACGAATCATTATATAACGTCCACCAACGGTCCCTAAAACACCGAAAATATAATGTAACCTCAATCGACGCCCACTAAACACCAAATATATTATATAACGTCCACCGATTATGTTAAATACCATCCATAAATACCCTTTTAAACTCCGAATATATTATATAACACTTACCAACGCCCCCTAAAACACCGAATGTATCATATATTATCCACCCATCTACTACCCCCGCACCCCCTCCCTCCACCCCTCCCCCTTCCCCCACGTCCCCTAAAACACCGAATATATTATATAATATCCACCAACGCCCCCTAAAACACCGAATATATTATAAAACATCCATCAACGCCCCCTAAAACTCCGAATATATTATATAACCCTAAAACTCCGAATATATTATATAACATCCACCAACGCCCCTTAAATCACCGAATATAATATATTACATCCATCAACACCCCCTAAAACTCCGAATAATTTATATAACTGCCACCAACGCCCCATAAAACACCGAATATATTATATAATATCCACCAACCCCCCTAAAACTCCGAATATATTATATAACATCCACCAACGCCCCCTAAAACACCGAATATATTATAAAACATCCATCAACGCCCCCTAAAACTCCGAATATATTATATAACTGCCACCAATGCCCCCTAAAACTATGAATATATTATATAACATCCACCAAACCCCCTAAAACTCCGAATATATTATATAACATCCACCAACGCCCCCTAAAACACCGAATATATTATATAACATCCAACAACACCCCCTAAAACTCCGAATATATTATATAACATCCACCAACGCCCCTTAAATCGCCGAATATATTATATAACATCCACCAATGCCCCCTAAAACTATGAATATATTGTATAACATCCACCAACGACCCCTTAAACACAGAATATATTATATAACTCTATCAACACCCCCTAAAACTCCGAATATATTATATAACATCCACCCTAAAACTCCGAATATATTATATAACATCCAACAACACCCCCTAAAACACCGAATATATTATATAACATCCAACAACACCCCCTAAAACTCCGAATATATTATATAACATCCACCAACGGTCCCTAAATCACCGAATATATTATATAGCATCCACCAACACCCCTAAAACACCGAATATATATAACACCCACCTAAATTTACATATAACCTCCCTAAATTTATGATTTACAACCCCATCTATTGAAAAAAGGGCAAGAAATCTACGCCCTCTTCAACATGATACCCTGGATGTATTTCTATGGTAAATAAAACTTGTGAATGAATGATAACATACGATTTCAAAATTAAAAACAATAGAATAAAGCGTGTTTAAATATACTTTTTACAAGGAAAATATCGATCAAAAAAAAGAAAGAAACATGTGTTACAATGTTGTTTTTTTTATGCGTGATGCAATATAATGTGATATCGCACGAGTATGACATTTTAAAACTGGAGATTATAAAGCAAATTGTGTTTAATCTCAAATAATATAATCTTCCATGACATTGAAATGGTTCTTTTTGTCCTTCAACAGTCTTTGCATACACAACTGCGTAGTTAGATTTGAGTAAAATTTTCCACTTCATTGTGCGTTCTTTCTCGCAAAAAGGTCACACATTAGGTATATATTTTATGTGCGTTAACCGCGGCAGTGGAACGTATGTCCTAGATTCAAGTTTCAAAATAAAACAAAATAATAACTACTACTCGCTAACATTGAAACAATAAACAGCTAGCCAAATTATCTATTAATAAATCAATGTGACCCACTGGAGATTCAAAATATTTTCATTTCGGTAACTGTATACTGTCCTTGAGATCCTTAAAACACATATCATATTGTATAAAGTTGTTATATCAGTGGTTTTGAAATTAAACAAACCGCAGGTATACCAACTTTGTACAATATGCCTAACAAAAGGAAACAATGAATAAGGGAACTAACGTCTGTGTATGAGGAAACAGCATATTGTGATTGCCTTTTATTTTAGATCTAAAGCCGATTGAGGGAACATTAATTTTGATACTTTCGGAAGTTCATAAAGTTCACCTAATAACCCCCGTAGCCTTAACTGGTGGTCTTCACAGAGAATGGAGCTGTGTTTTATTTCCACGCGCAGAGACATTAATACTTTTTAAATAAGTTTAAGTTGAGTAACTGCATTGTTGTCTTTTTGTTTCGTGGATGGGTTTATGTGTTACTCACTTCAGCGGAGGAAGTGATGATTACATACAGGCTCCAAGATTATAAAACCTTTTCATGCTCAACTCAAAAACCATACTCAAAACACAATTTCGAGGATTCGAATAAAAACACATTTTAAAGCACAAACACTTGACTCGGTCTCAAATTTGAAACTTTTAATGCAGATTTGAGGCAGACGTTTATTTTGTTATAATGAGTCAATTCTTTATTTGATTGAGCATTGGATATTGAGTTGAGAATGGGAAAAATGATAGCCTCTGACCCTAATTGACACGGGGAAAATTGCTCGTACATAACGTACACACATCCATTATATACTGATAGCATGTGTTGGCTTTTGTTTTCAAGAAAAAGTAAAACAGTATTCATGAAAATATTAAACACTCACCACGGCTCATACATGTGATCCAGTGTTATACCTCTGAATGAATCCGATTAGAACCACCATCCCGAGTAGACCACCCTTCCACAAGTAACTGGCAAACTTTCTCAACTTTTGTACCGAGCAGGCTCCGAGGTGGATCACCCTTCCATAAGTAACAGATAAACATTTTCAACTTTGTGTCGAGCAGGCCCCGAGATGGACCGCCCTTCCACAAGTAACTGGCAAACTTTCTCAACTCTGTGTGGAGCAGGCCCCAAGATGGACCGCCCTTCCACAAGTAACTGGCAAACTTTCTAAACTTTGTGTCGAGCAGGCCCCGAGGTGGACAATCGTTCCACAAGTAACTGGCAAACTTTCTCAACTTTTGGACCGAGCAGGCTCCGAGGTGGATCAACCTTCCATAAGTAACAGATAAACATTTTCAACTTTGTGTCGAGCAGGCCCCGAGATGGACCGCCCTTCCACAAGTAACTGGCAAACTTTCTCAACTTTGTGTCGAGCAGGCCCCGAGATCGGCCGCCCTTCCACAAGTGACTAGCAAACTTTCTCAACTTTTGGACCGAGCAGGCACCGAGGTGGACAACCCTTCCACAAGTAACTGGCAAACTTTCTCATCTTTGTGTCGATCAGACACCGAGGTGGACAACCGTTCCACAAGTTACTGATAAACTTTCTCAACTTTGTGTCTAGCAGGCCCCGAGATGGATTGCCCTTCCACAAGTAACTGGCAAACTTTCTCAACTTTGTGTCGAGCAGGCACCGAGTTGGACAACCCTTCCACAATTAACTGGCAAACTTTCTCAACTTTGTGTCGATCAGGCACCCGAGGTGGACAACCCTTCCACAATTAACTGGCAAACTTTCTCAACTTTGTGTCGAGCAGGCACCGAGGTGGACAACCCTTCCACAAGTAACTGACAAACTTTCTCATCTTTGTGTCGAGCAGGCACCCGAGGTGGACAACCCTTCCACAAGTTACTGGCAAACTTCCTCAACATTGGACGAGCAGGCACCGAGGTGGACAACCCTTCCACAAGTTACTGGCAAACTTCCTCAACATTGGACGAGCAGGCCCAGAGGTGGACAACCCTTCCACAAGTAACTGGCAAACTTTCTCATCTTTGTGTAGAGCAGGCACCGAGGTGGACAACCCTTCCACAAGTAACTGGCAAACTTTCTCAACTTTGTGTCAAGCAGGCTCCGAGGTGGACAAACCTTCCACAAGTAACTGTAAAATTCTCAACTTTTGGACGAGCAGGCCCCGAGGTGGACAAACCTTCCACAAGTAACTGTAAAATTCTCAACTTTTGGACGAGCAGGCCCCGAGGTGGACAACCCTTCCACAAATTACTTGCAAACTTTCTCAGGCCACGAGATGGACAACCCTTCCACAAGTAACTGGTAAACTTTCTCAACTTTTGGACGAGCAGGTCCCGAGGTAGACCGCCCTTCCACAAGTAAGCGGCAACTTTCTCAACGTTTGGACAGAGCAGGCTCCGAGGTGGACCACACTTCTGCAAACAATTGGCAAACTTTCTCAACATTTGGACAAGGTAGACCGCCCTTCAACAAGTAATTGGCAAACTTTCTCAACTTTTGGACAAACAGGCTCCGAGGTTGACCGTCCTTCCACAAGCAATTGGCAAACTTTCTCAACTTTTGGACCGAGCAGGCCGACGAGGTGGACTGTACTTCTACAAATAATTGGCAATCTTTCTTAACTTTTGGTCCAAGCAGGCCGACGAGGTGGACTGTCCTTCCACAAACAACTGGCAATCTTTTTCAACTTTTGGTCCAAGCAGGCCGACGAGGTGGACTGTCCTTCCACAAACAACTGGCAGTCTTTCTCAACTTTGTGTTGAGCAGGCCGACGAGGTGGACTGTCCTTCCACAAACAACTGGCAATCTTTCTCAACTTTTGGTCCAAGCAGGCCGACGAGGTGGACTGTCCTTATACAAACAACTGGCAATTTTTCTCAACTTTTGGACCAAGCAGACCGACGAGGTGGACTGTCCTTCCACAATTAACTGGCAATCTTTCTCAACTTTTGGTCAAAGCAGGCCGACGAGGTGAACTGTCCTTCCACAAACAACTGGCAATATTTCTTTCTCAACTTTTGGTCCAAGCAGGCCCCCGAGGTTGACTGCCCTTCCACAAACAACTGGCAATTTTTCTCAACTTATGGACCAAGCAGGCCCCGAGGTGGCACTCTTTCTCAACTTTTGGACCAAGCAGGCCCCCGAGGTGGACCCTCTTCGACAAGCAACTGGCAAACTTTGGATAGAGCAGGTCCGATGTTATAAAACATTTTTCATGGTCAAATCAAAATTGTACTCAAACACAATTTCCAAAACTTTTACATATACACAAATTAAAACCGAAACTCTTGACTAGGTCTCAAATTTGAAATTAGACATGTAATATTTATGATTTGTAAAAAGTAAAAAAAGTTGTTGGAATTTACTTGTATTTGGTTATATTGAGTCCATTCAATTTTGCGTTCAACGTTTTGAGTTAAGAAAAAAACAAAATTTATGACTGCGGACCCTGAGTTTATATGAAAACTCAAATTAAAGCCCATACACCTGACCTAACCTCGAATTTAAAAGTATTAATGCAGCTCTGAGGTAGAATATATATTATATATATTCATTTTTTTTGTTATAATCGTCTAAGAGTTGAGCATGGAACAAAGCTTTATAACTTCGTACCAAAGGCTCGAACACATGCCGTCAGTGATGAGAGGAAAGTGATCGTACCGTAGGCTTGAACACATGACGTCAGTGATGAGAGGAAAGTGATCGTACCAAAGGCTCGAACACATGCCGTCAGTGATGAGAGAAAAGTGATCGTACCCTAGGATCGAACACATGACATCAGTGATGAGAGGAAAGTGATCGTACCCTAGGATCGAACACATGACGTCAGTGATGAGAGGAAAGTGATCGTATCTTAGGACCGAACACATGACGTCAGTGATGAGAGGAAAGTGATCGTACCCAAGGCTCGAACACATGACGTCAGTGATGAGAGGAAAGTGATCGTACCGTAGGCTTGAACACATGACGTCAGTGATGAGAGGAAAGTGATCGTACCCTAGGATCGAACACATG